>OU015501.1:5583189-5685689 GCA_907164885.2 Dolomedes plantarius | reverse complement strand
CACACTTGTGAATGCGTTTTGACCACAAGTTGATTGTTTACAAATGACGTCGGAGTTTGGCGGGTTTCATACTTTCGTTTGATATACTTTCGCAACGTAGACAGGTCTTTCCACATCTTTATTGCATATATAAGATAATTCAAATGATAAATACTCATCACGATATTTTTTAGTTTTACGTTTGTTGATGGATTTCAAGGTTGATGCTCCATCATCTAAGTCGCTTTCATCTATATTTTGTTTCAGTGTGAATCCAATTTTTAGCCAACGATCCACCTGAGTCGCCAGTCTATTTATAGCTACGTGTTCCCACGTCGCGCAATAGTCACAACAATGCAAAAAATTGCCTTTTTTTTATTTATTTTTACGTATTTGCAGTTGAATAAAAATAATAAATTTTTTACTAATTATTGTTTACTTATGTTAAAAACTAGTTAAGTAACAACAAATACAAAAGTCTCGACCATGTAGGATTTTTATTAAATGAGATATTTGATTAAAAGTGAAAAGTTGGGGAATGTAAAGTTAATGTCAAAATTGTTTCGCGGACCCGCAGGGGTCCGCAGACGACAGTTTAAGAACCTATGTGCTAAAGCATAGTGTACACTGAAGTCATAATAATCAATAATAATTGCAGTAAGTAAGTTGTTTTAATTATAATTATTAGGAATGAACTTATTCCACTTTCAATAAAAAATATTTTTGCGATAACATTTTATAGCCAAAATTATTTTGTTTACTTTATGAAAAATTGTATTCTATTGAATGTATGATTATAAATATGAAGAGAAGGTGTCTATATCTTACTAAAATTACCGTTAACCCACTTTTTTTTCAAAGTGGACTTATACCTCTTTCAAAAATAACAGCTCATATATATATATATAAGTAGTATAAAAATGAGAGTTCCGCAACAGGATTAAGGGGAGGAGCTTAAAGTGGGCGGAGCTAACTGAGTGACGTGGACCAATCAGAGTGCAGTTGGCCACCTGGCGGTCGATTTGGACCAATCAGGAGAGGTCAGCGCTGCTATCGCCCCCTAGCGGGAAAGAGTGGAACCTTATAGTTCAGCAGAATCTTGGAGGGAGTAGGTGCTCTGCGGAGCGCCACCTATTGGTTAAATAGGGAACTAAATTTCGTACAAGGATTGGAGGTCAGGGCATATTTTTTTCAGTGCTGCCATCTGCTGGTAAAATAGGGAACTACATTTTTGGGACTTAGAAATTTTTTTAAAAGTATTTTCCATGGGAATTGAACCCGTTAAGGAAATATTACCTGACTACTTTTAGCGACGTAATACCGTTACGCTATGAATCGTCGGAAGTTCAGTGAATTATATTCTATAACAGAGAGAATATTTTTATGAATTTACTAGAATTAATTATCAAAAATAAATATAACGTCATCTATTGTTTAAAAATGAAACTTAGAAAATTTAATACAAGGTTTTGAGTATATTTTTCAAAACTTTAAATATTTTTAGTCGAATTCTAACTTAAAATATATATTATCAACTTAGTAGTTCAAAAAAAAGGGCTTATTTTCAGGACATTAAAATTGTTTTGCTATGTTTTTTAACGTGATATATAATTTTACATAGATACATTCGCTAAATAATACAAAATAATAATAAATTTGTACATAGATAGGCTAAAACGAATATTTTTTTCTTTTACTTTAAATTTTTTATTAGGTTTTTAAACTTAAAACATATTATCAATTTAATAGTTTGGAAAAAGTATTTATTACAGAACATTCCATACTAGTATGAAAAAAAAAAATGAGAAATATTATTTGCACTTTGAAAAAATCATTCCATGAAAGCTAACAAGGGATATTTTTACACATGAAATTATTTACGACAACCGTTAAGTTTAAAATATCTTTAATTTTTCTTAAGAATATTACTTTGCAGTATAATATAATTTAGATAGAGCTTTGAAACCATTGTAACATTTAGTATAGAAAAAATTATTATTTGATCTTACCTTGAAAAACATTCCATAAAAGCTAACAAGGGATATTTTTACACATGAAATTATTTACGACAAGCATTAAGTTTAAAATATCTTTGATTTTTCTTAAGAATATTACTTTGCAGTATAATATAATTTAGATAGAGCTTTGAAACCATTGTAACATTTAGTATAGAAAAAATTATTATTTGATCTTACCTTGAAAATCATTCCATGAAAGCTAACAAGGGATATTTTTACACATGAAATTATTTAAGACAACCGTTAAGTTTAAAATATCTTTAATTTTTTCTTAAGAATATTACTTTACAGTATAATATAATTTAGATAGAGCTTTGAAACCATTGTAACATTTAGTATAGAAAAAATTATTATTTGATCTTACCTTGAAAAACATTCCATGAAAGCTAACAAGGGATATTTTTAGACATAAAATTATTTAAACAAAGCGGGAATTCCCCAGCAGAGTTATTTTTTCCTTTTAATATTAGAAATAAAAACTGAAATATGATTCAATCTAGATAATTATTTAAATTAAATACACATACCATACCAATCCATACTATTAAATCTGCAAGAGAAGATATTAAATTTACACTAAAAAAATTTTTTAATTGTCGACATGTGCATACTGCAATAGTCTACATTATTATCAAAAAGTTCATTGAATTATATTCTATAACAGAGAGAATATTTTTATGAATTTACTAGAATTAATTATCAAAAATAAATATAACGTCATCTATTGATTAAAAATGAAACTTAGAAAATTTAATACATGGTTTTGAGTATATTTTTCAAAACTTTAAATATTTTTAGTCGAATTCTAACTTAAAATATACTATCAACTTTGTAGTTAAAAAAAAAGGGCTTATTTTCAGGACTTTAAAATTGTTTTGCTATGTTTTTTAACGTGATATATAATTTTACACAGATACATTCGCAAAATAATACAAAATAATAAGAAATTTTTACATAGATAGGCTAAAACGAATATTTTTTTTCTTTTACTTGATATTTTTACACATGAAATTATTTTACAACAAGCGTTAAGTTTAAAATATCTATAATTTTTCTTAAGAATATTACTTTACAGTATAATATAATTTAGATAGAGCTTTGAATCCATTGTAACATTTAGTATAGAAAAAATTATTATTTGATCTTACCTTGAAAAACATTCCATGAAAGCTAACAAGGGATATTTTTAGACATGAAATTATTTAAACAAAGCGGGAATTCCCCAGTAGAGTTATTTTTTCCTTTTAATATTAGAAATAAAAACTGAAATATGATTCAATCTAGATAATTATTTAAATTAAATACACATAACATACCAATCCATACTATTAAATCTGCAAGAGAAGATATTAAATTTACGCTAAAAAAAATTTTTAATTGTCGACATATGCATACTGCAATAGTCTACATTATTATCAAAAAGTTCATTGAATTATATTCTATAACAGAGCGAATATTTTTATGAATTTACTAGAATTAATTATCAAAAATAAATATAACGTCATCTATTGATTAAAAATGAAACTTAGAAAATTTAATACATGGTTTTGAGTATATTTTTCAAAACTTTAAATATTTTTAGTCGAAGGGCTTATTTTCAGGACTTTAAAATTGTTTTGCTATGTTTTTTAACGTGATATATAATTTTACATAGATACATTCACAAAATAATACAAAATAATAAGAAATTTTTACATAGATAGGCTAAAACGAATATTTTTTTTTCTTTTACTTGATATTTTTACACATGAAATTATTTTACAACAAGCGTTAAGTTTAAAATATCTATAATTTTTCTTAAGAATATTACTTTGCAGTATAATATAATTTAGATAGAGCTTTGAATCCATTGTAACATTTAGTATAGAAAAATTATTATTTAATCTTACCTTGAAAGGCATTCCATGAAAGCTAACAAGGGATATTTTTAGACATAAAATTATTTAAACAAAGCGGGAATTCCCCAGTAGAGTTATTTTTTCCTTTTAATATTAGAAATAAAAACTGAAATATGATTCAATCTAGATAATTATTTAAATTAAATACACATACCATACCAATCCATACTATTAAATCTGCAAGAGAAGGTAACAAATTTATCTCACAATGTTAATAGAGAAGATTCTTACATTATCTGAAATAATACAGACTTTATCATGTTTAGAAGATATTTACAAGAGTTCATTTTAGAATTAAATGAATCATGGTTTGAATCCTACAACAGTAGGGGGTATATGCAAACATGAAGACTTTAAATTATACAATTACCATCTAGAACCTGAAACTTAAAAAATATATGCACCAATTTAAGTATCTTTATATAGTTTATGTACAGTTTTGAATATATTTCAAACCTTAAACGTTTTTTCAACTTTGAAACTATATTATAAGTTAAGACGCTTACTAAAATTAAAAACATTTTATAGAGGTAAAGACTTGAAAGATAAAATTTACAAGTTTTAATCCTAAATATTATATTTTATCCAGAAATGTAGACTATTAATATATGATTTTAAACCTAACATGCTTTCAACGATTACCTAAATTGCGATATAATGTTAAATTCCACTGATATTAGTCTATTAGTAGTAAGCATTTCATTAAAGGTTAATAGAAGTATTTAATAAAGTTTTAATATTAAATGAACATCAAACATATATTAACTTAGATGTTTTAACCCCAAAGAGTAATTATTAAAAATAATTATAAAATATATGATTCAAAACTTTAAAACATACTATTATATATACAATAGAAGATGTTAAATTTGTATTGAACTTAAATTATAAGATTGTTTCTACCATCGTCGCTTGATATATAACATTACAGTTTTAAATATTCTGCAAACGCTATGAAACATTTTGTATAGAAAATAATTACCATTTGATCTTACCTTTAAAATCTATAGTTTATGCACTTAATTCATATAATTTTTTACAAAAACAAGCTTTAACTGCATAAAAAGATATTATATTTGTCCCGCACATACATATAAACATTATTCCACAGAGAAGATATATTTGTCCCTCACATACATATAAACCAAAAACATATTAAAACTTACTAGTTCCCTTATAAAGGTTTCATGACTTTAAAATTTTTTTTACTGCGTTTTAAATCTAATCTATAATTTTACATATATATAACCACTAATAAATTGTTTTACAAAGAAAAAAGCATACATCACTCCTAAAATTTTAGTTTTCTTAACAAACAAAAAAAAAAAAGCAAAACTTTGATCAAAACAAATGTTTATTATGTTAAAAAATCAATCACCTATTGATATTACTTTGAAATATTACGCAAATAATAACTTTGAATAAGTTTTACATCAGAAATTATTTTCCGACGACTGTTAAACTTAAAAATCTAATCTTAAATTTATTCATCTTTGCACACTTTACAAAGAAAAGCATACATTTTAACCAAAATTTTAGTTTTCTTAACAAAAATATCTGCAGAACTTTGAAGTAAAACTATGTTTAATACATTGAAAATCAATGATCTATTACCAACACTTTGAAATATCATGCAAATGCTAACTTAGAATAACTTCTAAATGAGTAAATTTTAAGGTTTGCCTAAACCAACCCCTACATAAGATAAGTGCGATTCAACGTTAGATAAGATAAGTACGTTTCGTCAATAGATAAGATTACTGGCACCTACTATTAGTCACACATTTTTCTAAAAATATTTTTTAAATTATTTTTCTAAAAAATTATTATTCAAATTAAAAGATATAAATATAATAATTAATCTTTAAATACTATATTGAACACAGAAAAAGAGTACTCACAGTTGATGAATGGACTTTAGTCTTCTAATATATCCTCATAAAAATATTTATGAATCATTTTCAAGTTGAACTTAGCGAAAAATTCACTGCTGTTATAGACACATGTGCAATAATTTTGTACAATTCAGCATATTTTTAACATAGATGTTGAAAATAGCAGCTTTGCCCACTGCACGATATTTTTCATTCTCGCTTGTGGATAAGCAACTATGCTGGCGCTGTGATAGATGGTCAATTTCGCATCCATGACATTCAAATAATTCACTGCATGCACGTATTAAACTTGTTTTTAAGACTTTGAAATAATTTTCTTTTGCAGCAAATGAGTCGCAATGATTTTTTACAACATGATCCGTTTTTATAAACTTTGTATTGTAGCATATTAGGAATGCTTTCACACAACGAACTGTTTTCAACATAACTTATAATATCGTCAGGATATTCTTCCATTTTCAATATCTGCTCTCTATTTAATTTAATAGACCAGGTTTTTAATTTGTAACCAACTCCGTTTTCATTAGCAAACATTTGTTGTAAGCAACATTGTTCGCCGACGTTTACACCTATTAGCTGGTTGTTACAGATGAATGATTTCTTTTATAAACAATTTTATATATTGAAATTTTATTCATTAGTTCCCACCATGTAGTGACAATCATCACTACTGCATTTTCGGTAGGGATATTGCTAAATACATCCGTGAAAAGATTCAAATTCCTAGGTATGTCTTATCCAATTGCAACGTAAATCAACCCCTCCTTTATAATAAGCGCTTTTAAGAATTACCATCTTTGAAAAGGGAAATAACTGAATCACTTACGATTTGTTAGTAAATGTTGAATGATTATTTTTCGTGCAATATAATTTTTCAGGAGAGATAAAAAAAAGTTACTTCTACTTTGATATATAACATTGCAGTTTTAAATATTCTACAAACGCTATGAAACATTTTGTATAGAAATTAATTACCATCTGATCTTACCTTTAAACTTAAAGCATATTAAAACTTAATAGTTCCCTTATAAAGGTTTCAAGACTTTAAAAATTTTTTACTTTGTTTTAAATCTAATCTATAATTTTACATAGATATAACCACTAATAAATTGTTTTACAAAGAAAAAAGCATACATCACTCCTAAAATTTTAGTTTTCTTAACAAACAAAAAAAAAAGCAAAACTTTGATCAAAACAAATGTTTATTATGTTAAACCTGGAAAACCCCCTAATGATTGCACTTAGGGGGTTTCTAAAGACACTATTGCACAGCGATTTGGAAATAGATGAGATAAGGTATTCAGGTTCTGAACTTGTAAAATGTACTAGAAGCTAAATGCTTGAGATTGAAAAAAGTAGGTATGTAGTACTTCTGTTTATGACCTTCTAACCATTTTTAAAAATTTATATTTTATTGTTTTATTTATATTTTATCATTTATGTTTTAAACATAAATGATGATAACTTATTATGTTTTTTAACTTTATTTTTGAACGTAAATGGATATTAACGTAAACTTATTATTTATTTTAAACGTATTATGATTGATTATTTTTAATGATACTTTTTCAATGTAATAAACCCGGGATTAGTTGAATATTTTTTCAGGTTTTCTTAGTTTTTTGGTATAAAAGTTTTTCTAATCATTAGAATGATCCTAAAGTAATTACATTTAAACTATTCCGTTTTCGAAATAGTATTTAAAAAATGAAAAGATAATCATGTCATATCTTTTTGAACTATGATAATTTTTAATAATTAAAATAATTGGATATTCTTAATTAATTTACTTAAACTTTTTTTAAGTTTAACGATCTTGGAATCCCTGCTTAGGAAATTTAACGAAATATTGATTGCATTGGAACTTACTAATGAATGTGCAATATCTCAACCTGTGTGAAACTCTGAATTATGTTCCATTTAAGGAGCTATCACATCTTCTAACTTGAAGTGTTCTCACATAAGTTGTATGCATGTTTTGAAACACATAACTTATTTTTATGTTATTTTAATGAGAGAGAATTTATATGAAATTAATTCAAAATTATTCAAGTTTTGTGCTATTATTAAAACAAATTATAGATATTTGAAAACGATTCAAAAGAAATTATAATCTTTATAGAATGATAAAATTGTAAGTATTAGGAAGTGTCTTAAACTTATAGTATAAATTTTGTTTAACAGTCGTCGGAAAATAATTTCTAATGTAAAACTTGTTCAAAGTTATTCAATAGGTGCTTAATTTTTTAGCGTAATAAACGTTTCGATCAAAGTTTTTAAAGGTTTTTGTTAAGAAAACTAAAATTTTACGTGCGATGTATGCTTTTTCTATATAAAACAATTTATTAGTGGTTATATCTATGTAAAATTATAGATTAGATTTAAAACAAAGTAAAAAATTTTTAAAGTCTTGAAACCTTTATAAGGGAACTATTAAGTTTTAATATGCTTTAAGTTTAAAGGTAAGATCAGATGGTAATTAATTTCTATACAAAATGTTTCATAGCGTTTGTAGAATATTTAAAACTGCAATGTTATATATCAAAGTAGAAGTAACTTTTTTTTATCTCTCCTGAAAAATTATATTGCACGAAAAATAATCATTCAACATTTACTAACAAATCGTAAGTGATTCAGTTATTTCCCTTTTCAAAGATGGTAATTCTTAAAAGCGCTTATTATAAAGGAGGGGTTGATTTACGTTGCAATTGGATAAGACATACCTAGGACTTTGAATCTTTTCACGGATGTATTTAGCAATATCCCTACCGAAAATGCAGTAGTGATGATTGTCGCTACATGGTGGGAACTAATGAATAAAATTTCAATATATAAAATTGTTTATAAAAGAAATCATTCATCTGTAACAACCAGCTAATAGGTGTAAACGTCGGCGAACAATGTTGCTTACAACAAATGTTTGCTAATGAAAACGGAGTTGGTTACAAATTAAAAACCTGGTCTATTAAATTAAATAGAGAGCAGATATTGAAAATGGAAGAATATCCTGACGATATTATAAGTTATGTTGAAAACAGTTCGTTGTGTGAAAGCATTCCTAATATGCTACAATACAAAGTTTATAAAAACGGATCATGTTGTAAAAAATCATTGCGACTTATTTGCTGCAAAAGAAAATTATTTCAAAGTCTTAAAAACAAGTTTAATACGTGCATGCAGTGAATTATTTGAATGTCATGGATGCGAAATTGACCATCTATCACAGCGCCAGCATAGTTGCTTATCCACAAGCGAGAATGAAAAATATCGTGCAGTGGGCAAAGCTGCTATTTTCAACATCTATGTTAAAAATATGCTGAATTGTACAAAATTATTGCACATGTGTCTATAACAGCAGTGAATTTTTCGCTAAGTTCAACTTGAAAATGATTCATAAATATTTTTATGAGGATATATTAGAAGACTAAAGTCCATTCATCAACTGTGAGTACTCTTTTTCTGTGTTCAATATAGTATTTAAAGATTAATTATTATATTTATATCTTTTAATTTGAATAATAATTTTTTAGAAAAATAATTTAAAAAATATTTTTAGAAAAATGTGTGACTAATAGTAGGTGCCAGTAATCTTATCTATTGACGAAACGTACTTATCTTATCTAACGTTGAATCGCACTTATCTTATGTAGGGGTTGGTTTAGGCAAACCTTAAAATTTACTCATTTAGAAGTTATTCTAAGTTAGCATTTGCATGATATTTCAAAGTGTTGGTAATAGATCATTGATTTTCAATGTATTAAACATAGTTTTACTTCAAAGTTCTGCAGATATTTTTGTTAAGAAAACTAAAATTTTGGTTAAAATGTATGCTTTTCTTTGTAAAGTGTGCAAAGATGAATAAATTTAAGATTAGATTTTTAAGTTTAACAGTCGTCGGAAAATAATTTCTGATGTAAAACTTATTCAAAGTTATTATTTGCGTAATATTTCAAAGTAATATCAATAGGTGATTGATTTTTTAACATAATAAACATTTGTTTTGATCAAAGTTTTGCTTTTTTTTTTGTTTGTTAAGAAAACTAAAATTTTAGGAGTGATGTATGCTTTTTTCTTTGTAAAACAATTTATTAGTGGTTATATATATGTAAAATTATAGATTAGATTTAAAACGCAGTAAAAAAAATTTTAAAGTCATGAAACCTTTATAAGGGAACTAGTAAGTTTTAATATGTTTTTGGTTTATATGTATGTGAGGGACAAATATATCTTCTCTGTGGAATAATGTTTATATGTATGTGCGGGACAAATATAATATCTTTTTATGCAGTTAAAGCTTGTTTTTGTAAAAAATTATATGAATTAAGTGCATAAACTATAGATTTTAAAGGTAAGATCAAATGGTAATTATTTTCTATACAAAATGTTTCATAGCGTTTGCAGAATATTTAAAACTGTAATGTTATATATCAAGCGACGATGGTAGAAACAATCTTATAATTTAAGTTCAATACAAATTTAACATCTTCTATTGTATATATAATAGTATGTTTTAAAGTTTTGAATCATATATTTTATAATTATTTTTAATAATTACTGTTTGGGGTTAAAACATCTAAGTTAATATATGTTTGATGTTCATTTAATATTAAAACTTTATTAAATACTTCTATTAACCTTTAATGAAATGCTTACTACTAATAGACTAATATCAGTGGAATTTAACATTATATCGCAATTTAGGTAATCGTTGAAAGCATGTTAGGTTTAAAATCATATATTAATAGTCTACATTTCTGGATAAAATATAATATTTAGGATTAAAACTTGTAAATTTTATCTTTCAAGTCTTTACCTCTATAAAATGTTTTTAATTTTAGTAAGCGTCTTAACTTATAATATAGTTTCAAAGTTGAAAAAACGTTTAAGGTTTGAAATATATTCAAAACTGTACATAAACTATATAAAGATACTTAAATTGGTGCATATATTTTTTAAGTTTCAGGTTCTAGATGGTAATTGTATAATTTAAAGTCTTCATGTTTGCATATACCCCCTACTGTTGTAGGATTCAAACCATGATTCATTTAATTCTAAAATGAACTCTTGTAAATATCTTCTAAACATGATAAAGTCTGTATTATTTCAGATAATGTAAGAATCTTCTCTATTAACATTGTGAGATAAATTTGTTACCTTCTCTTGCAGATTTAATAGTATGGATTGGTATGGTATGTGTATTTAATTTAAATAATTATCTAGATTGAATCATATTTCAGTTTTTATTTCTAATATTAAAAGGAAAAAATAACTCTACTGGGGAATTCCCGCTTTGTTTAAATAATTTTATGTCTAAAAATATCCCTTGTTAGCTTTCATGGAATGCCTTTCAAGGTAAGATTAAATAATAATTTTTCTATACTAAATGTTACAATGGATTCAAAGCTCTATCTAAATTATATTATACTGCAAAGTAATATTCTTAAGAAAAATTATAGATATTTTAAACTTAACGCTTGTTGTAAAATAATTTCATGTGTAAAAATATCAAGTAAAAGAAAAAAAAATATTCGTTTTAGCCTATCTATGTAAAAATTTCTTATTATTTTGTATTATTTTGTGAATGTATCTATGTAAAATTATATATCACGTTAAAAAACATAGCAAAACAATTTTAAAGTCCTGAAAATAAGCCCTTCGACTAAAAATATTTAAAGTTTTGAAAAATATACTCAAAACCATGTATTAAATTTTCTAAGTTTCATTTTTAATCAATAGATGACGTTATATTTATTTTTGATAATTAATTCTAGTAAATTCATAAAAATATTCGCTCTGTTATAGAATATAATTCAATGAACTTTTTGATAATAATGTAGACTATTGCAGTATGCATATGTCGACAATTAAAAATTTTTTTTAGCGTAAATTTAATATCTTCTCTTGCAGATTTAATAGTATGGATTGGTATGTTATGTGTATTTAATTTAAATAATTATCTAGATTGAATCATATTTCAGTTTTTATTTCTAATATTAAAAGGAAAAAATAACTCTACTGGGGAATTCCCGCTTTGTTTAAATAATTTCATGTCTAAAAATATCCCTTGTTAGCTTTCATGGAATGTTTTTCAAGGTAAGATCAAATAATAATTTTTTCTATACTAAATGTTACAATGGATTCAAAGCTCTATCTAAATTATATTATACTGTAAAGTAATATTCTTAAGAAAAATTATAGATATTTTAAACTTAACGCTTGTTGTAAAATAATTTCATGTGTAAAAATATCAAGTAAAAGAAAAAAAATATTCGTTTTAGCCTATCTATGTAAAAATTTCTTATTATTTTGTATTATTTTGCGAATGTATCTGTGTAAAATTATATATCACGTTAAAAAACATAGCAAAACAATTTTAAAGTCCTGAAAATAAGCCCTTTTTTTTAACTACAAAGTTGATAGTATATTTTAAGTTAGAATTCGACTAAAAATATTTAAAGTTTTGAAAAATATACTCAAAACCATGTATTAAATTTTCTAAGTTTCATTTTTAATCAATAGATGACGTTATATTTATTTTTGATAATTAATTCTAGTAAATTCATAAAAATATTCTCTCTGTTATAGAATATAATTCAATGAACTTTTTGATAATAATGTAGACTATTGCAGTATGCACATGTCGACAATTAAAAAATTTTTTTAGTGTAAATTTAATATCTTCTCTTGCAGATTTAATAGTATGGATTGGTATGGTATGTGTATTTAATTTAAATAATTATCTAGATTGAATCATATTTCAGTTTTTATTTCTAATATTAAAAGGAAAAAATAACTCTGCTGGGGAATTCCCGCTTTGTTTAAATAATTTTATGTCTAAAAATATCCCTTGTTAGCTTTCATGGAATGTTTTTCAAGGTAAGATCAAATAATAATTTTTTCTATACTAAATGTTACAATGGTTTCAAAGCTCTATCTAAATTATATTATACTGTAAAGTAATATTCTTAAGAAAAAATTAAAGATATTTTAAACTTAACGGTTGTCTTAAATAATTTCATGTGTAAAAATATCCCTTGTTAGCTTTCATGGAATGATTTTCAAGGTAAGATCAAATAATAATTTTTTCTATACTAAATGTTACAATGGTTTCAAAGCTCTATCTAAATTATATTATACTGCAAAGTAATATTCTTAAGAAAAATCAAAGATATTTTAAACTTAATGCTTGTCGTAAATAATTTCATGTGTAAAAATATCCCTTGTTAGCTTTTATGGAATGTTTTTCAAGGTAAGATCAAATAATAATTTTTTCTATACTAAATGTTACAATGGTTTCAAAGCTCTATCTAAATTATATTATACTGCAAAGTAATATTCTTAAGAAAAATCAAAGATATTTTAAACTTAACGCTTGTTGTAAATAATTTCATGTGTAAAAATATCCCTTGTTAGCTTTTATGGAATGTTTTTCAAGGTAAGATCAAATAATAATTTTTTCTATACTAAATGTTACAATGGTTTCAAAGCTCTATCTAAATTATATTATACTGCAAAGTAATATTCTTAAGAAAAATTAAAGATATTTTAAACTTAACGGTTGTCGTAAATAATTTCATGTGTAAAAATATCCCTTGTTAGCTTTCATGGAATGATTTTTTCAAAGTGCAAATAATATTTCTCATTTTTTTTTTCATACTAGTATGGAATGTTCTGTAATAAATACTTTTTCCAAACTATTAAATTGATAATATGTTTTAAGTTTAAAAACCTAATAAAAAATTTAAAGTAAAAGAAAAAAATATTCGTTTTAGCCTATCTATGTACAAATTTATTATTATTTTGTATTATTTAGCGAATGTATCTATGTAAAATTATATATCACGTTAAAAAACATAGCAAAACAATTTTAATGTCCTGAAAATAAGCCCTTTTTTTTGAACTACTAAGTTGATAATATATATTTTAAGTTAGAATTCAACTAAAAATATTTAAAGTTTTGAAAAATATACTCAAAACCTTGTATTAAATTTTCTAAGTTTCATTTTTAAACAATAGATGACGTTATATTTATTTTTGATAATTAATTCTAGTAAATTCATAAAAATATTCTCTCTGTTATAGAATATAATTCACTGAACTTCCGACGATTCATAGCGTAACGGTATTACGTCGCTAAAAGTAGTCAGGTAATATTTCCTTAACGGGTTCAATTCCCATGGAAAATACTTTTAAAAAAATTTCTAAGTCCCAAAAATGTAGTTCCCTATTTTACCAGCAGATGGCAGCACTGAAAAAAATATGCCCTGACCTCCAATCCTTGTACGAAATTTAGTTCCCTATTTAACCAATAGGTGGCGCTCCGCAGAGCACCTACTCCCTCCAAGATTCTGCTGAACTATAAGGTTCCACTCTTTCCCGCTAGGGGGCGATAGCAGCGCTGACCTCTCCTGATTGGTCCAAATCGACCGCCAGGTGGCCAACTGCACTCTGATTGGTCCACGTCACTCAGTTAGCTCCGCCCACTTTAAGCTCCTCCCCTTAATCCTGTTGCGGAACTCTCATTTTTATACTACTTATATATATATATATATATATATATATATATATATATATATATATATATATATATATATGTGTGTGTGTGTGTGTGTGTGTGTGTGTACGGTGAAACTCCTCTAAGGCGGCCAGTGGTACCGCTCCAACATTATTCGCCCCGAATTCGCAACGAATACAAGCGGTTGATTCTGGAAAATAGTAGTGTGCAGTAGCAGTGTACGCATCGTAAAATTTATAAAAAGACAAACACTCTTTGAGACTCTCTTGCCTACTTCAGGATAAAATTCCTTCAAGTTTTCCTTCAAGATTTGCTACAGACCGTTGACCTATTGTGTCACGGCTATATGTATGTATGCATGCATGCGTGTGTGTGTGTGTGTGTGTGTTTAGTTAATTTAAAAACCGAAAGATTTTCAGCTATCTTCTTCATGTGTTTTTAAATGTAATTTTCCTTAAAATATATTTTGTTTATCTGTAGAATTCAAATACATTAAAATAAGCTTAGTGGTATAATATTTTCGTTATTATTGGGCAATTATCCGTAAACATTTTAAATTTGTGTTGTGAAAACATAGCAATCACTTAACCTTTAAATATCGAAAGAAAAGTTCTTGGGAGAAAAAAAAATCTGTGCGAATAATTCCAGAAATTTTACAACCTATTATGAGATGAAAGCTGCCGTACTTAGCTCTTTTTCAAAACTAACAGTAGTAATCTTGCTTTGAAAGTTGAAAGAACTCATACGACTGCAATCCACGACTCGTCTATGTTGCGTTCTAATTATCTTTACCCCCTGTAGTTTTCCAACTACCCCTATTCTCAAATTCTTACAACAGTTCTTTCCCACTCTAGCATGTGTTGACATGGTACAAACATCCATCACGTTCGCCCGTGGTCAGGGATGTCTTCTGATTGGAAGAATGCTCGTGGAGGGTAACCGCCCTCTCCTGAGAAAACTGGAGTATGTTTTCACTGCAAAAAAGGTTCCCCCTTGGTGAGGTATCCCCTTAACATCATCTAACAGATTGATGATAAATCTATTGTTTTCACTGTCCAGCATCTTCCCGGGACATGAATATGATACGGCAATCTAAGGACAACGATTCACTCACCAATCGTTCTCAAAAACCTTTTCATGTGGTCGGATATAAGAGTTGGAAAATCTCTGACCCATACTCAGCTCATGTAACTTCGCTTACAGGACGGAACAACATTTCAGCAGCGAATGACTGCCAGGAGAATATATTCCTCATTTCTTTGATTTAACTTTGTTCTTTTGATATTAGCTAATTTTAACAGCTAATATTTTCGGCACGTTTAATTTTTTTATACCATGTGAAAATTATTCAATAATAAAAAATACGAGATTTTTAGAGATTATCATTTTTTCAAAAACATAGATAAAAAAATCTAGTAAATATGTAGTAACTGTTTTCTAAGCAAATTTTACTGTTTAAATACAATAATTTGGTAAAGCAGCATTCTCTGTCCATTCCGTAATATTTTCCTAGCCTCCTATTTCTACGTTGTGCATACGCCCCTGCTTTTGATTTTCAGTCAAGACATCCAAACAGAATTTCCAGACAATAGTCTTTCCCCATGTCGAATGCTTTTGTAGAATCTTTATAACAATTGGGTGAATGACCGAAAGAAAACATTTTGACTTTTTGTAAGAATAGCACTGAGCTGCTGGCAAACCTGTTTATAAGTATGTTTAGAGATATAATACCGGCAAACGAATATTTGCAAGAAGCGACGAGGAGAAAAACATAAATTGAAAGAATGAAATAAATTTCCTGTGGCCTTGATAATTTAAAGAACGAAAATTTGAAAAACATACTTTGAATGTCATATCTCAGTAACAGATGTTTAGTATATAATTTTGTCGCTGCATTGCCATTTTTATTTTTTAACCCTGAATTAGATACACGAGATATGAAACTCATATAAACTTCAACGCATGTGTATCTCACTGATGCAGACGTATGTACATAAAAATATTTTTTCTCATTTAGAGAGAAAAAAATTAAATAATTTAGGTTTATTTTTCTCAAGGATCGTTATGTCATAATTTCTTTTACGTTTTAACCTTTTTTGGGTTTCATGAAGAGAGTAGTCATAAAAACAGGCGCAGTTGAACTTGGTATTTTGGTCAAGACAGCCTTATACTTTTGGCTGAAAAGGAGGTGTACAATTTCAATATATTTTTTTCACAACTTTATCCTAATCTTAAACTAGTGTTTTAAAAGGGCTACCCGGACAACATGCAAAAGTGGCATACATGCAATCAACTCATTAAAATTTATAAATTTAGCTTTCAGCGAACATTTCAGCCATAGGAACTGAAAAAAGTGATGAATTTAGGGTTAAACAGCTAAACTTTGGTATTAGATCTTGGTAAGTTCTAAGTGGTATTTCTTGATTGCAATGTGTCAAAAAAAATTTCAGAATTTTATCTCCGTATTCAGTTCTGAAATGCGTCATATCAAACATGATATTTTCCTCCGTGTAAGTTGATTTCAAAAGTAAATGCTGAAGCATATTTTTTAAAAGTATTCGGACACTGTCCAATATTTGCGTATGTGCGGTAATATTGCGCTATGTGCCAAGTTGCAAGTACATGAAGCATATTATCAATAACTTTTACGTCAAAATTGGGTGTTCCAACGCGGATTGGTCAAAGAATGATCTCTAATTCAGTTACTCTTCCATGTGGCAGATTGCAGTTAAGGTACGCAATAAGGACTGTGAATGATGTCGTGAGGTGATAGAAGGACACAATGCATATTCGGTGCAAAAGCGTTCAGAAAAACAGTACGTATAATCGTAATGGGGTTTGAGAACCCAGGAAAGAAATACAAAAAATTCTGCTCGTCCTCTGCTATTTCTGTTGAAGCATGAAATGGTTATATAGTTGCTCAGTCATTATAAATTTCTACAGAGAGTAGCCAGTTTAGGTTTCTGAGATAGAGCAGCTTCCCACAAGATTGAAATGCCGATCCACAAGATTGAAATGGCTCCCGACATATTTTCAGACAACTGACAGTTGTTCTTTGGAGAGACGAGTTATGCTTTTCCCTCTACCAATCTGATGGACATGTTTGGATTGGCGACAGCTTGAACTGTTATTGTTGGATTATGTTTTTCCAAATGTTAAGTTCTCAGGAGGCTTTAAAGGGTTAAGATTATTTTTTGTCTGGTAGGACTCAGGCCACTGGTTATTCCACCAAAAACGAACTAACTCTGAAATGTATCTCGACTCTCTGGACACATGAGGTTACTAAAAATTGGGTAGTGTTAAGAAAACGACCGTTGTATTACAACCGAGATGCTTGTCAGTCTCATAAATGAGGTGGAATTGATCGACTGGCCTACTTCAGATCTTTTATCGAACAAAACACCTCTGAGATGAACTTCAGCGATAGTCTTTGCTTTCTTTTTACAGTAATTCTCGATCTAATATTCCTCGCTTAATTTTCTCATATTGACTCAAAGTATCACATAGTTCAAAAGTTCACATTGTTATTCAAAATTGCGACTCCCAAATTCTTTATAACTGGAAACGCAAAGAGTTTTTCTTGAGTAATATATGATAATATATTGTTTATTGAGGTGTAGAGATAAGTATGTCACTATAATCTCAGCCTTGTTGAAGTTTAAGAAATTGTGCCTAATAATTACATCATTCAGATAATCGTAAGTAAGTTATGCAAACAGAGCTAAGTTAGCTAAGCATCAAGCTAAGTTATGCAAACCAAGCTCTTAAATACATAATATATACAATTAATTACTGCTAACTTTGGATGGTTGTAACGTTTCAAATCCTGCTACAAATCCTCATTCATACTCTTTCTTTTACTATAAAGACAATTAGGCTTACTCAGGAATCTAATCCGGATTATTTTCTGACAGGGGAGCTGACATATACATGATATGATTTTCCTCAATATACCTCGATCAGTCTTTAATTTAGTCAGAGAGTAAGAGTAAGAAGATATTTCAAGTACATGCTAAGGAAAAATCTATTTCGATCATTTCGAGGCACATGTCTATCTATGAATCATGATTTACATACGAAACATTCTAAACCTACCTGTTTCAACTCATATGCCTGTATCCGTAAGTTAAGATCGCAGATATTGATACAAGCATTTTTCCTTCATTTTTATTCCAGAAAGTATGAAAAGAATATTCTGATATTTCTTGTAGTCCAGCAGCTTTCTCATCAGTTTAAATTAGCTTTCTCGTTGATATTATCACACTTTTTTAAGAACTACTCGTATTCAGGGCCGCCGTCAACTGAGCCAGGGTCCGGGGCAAAATAATACAACAGACCCCTTCTCCACTGAATATTTGAACATTGCATACATTTTTTTAGTCAACTCTTATTTTAAACGGGCCCCGGGGATTTTGTCCCCCCCCCCCCTGCCCCACCCTGACGGCGGGCCTGCTCGTATTCAGGCTTTTCAAAGCTAATATTTGCACCGTACAAAACTAGGTAGTATCTTACTTTGCTTTGATTCTATTGATGATATACATTATTGAGCATCTTGTTACCTTTTATGACCCTTAAACTTAAAGTTCAGGAATTAAAACTTGAAAAATTTTCTTAGGCCTTTAACGCTAGTGCGTATTAATTTTGATTTGGTAAAATGTACAATTTACACGTGGAAATTTTTATATTTACTGATTTTTCAGAATACAGTACTCTAAAACAAAAAAAATTCAGTATTTGAAAATGATATAACGAATACAACAAAATTATGACTAATAAAGCATCTATAACTTTATTAGATTATGAACTATTAAAGAATAAGGGGGTAGAATTTTGGTTTGACCAAATTAAAAGTCGTAAATCGAAAACTTAAGTCCAGTTCAAATTTTACATTCTGAAAGTCCTAATGCCATCTGAAAACATTAAAGATAATAAAGATCAAATACACAAATAACATCCATTTAAAAATATTCTAAACGAAATGCAGAGAAATGCTGTACGTGAAAAGGTAACAAAAAGTCCTACTGGAATGTAATTATTTCAAAATTCTTTTTGAAGAAAATTTGGTCATTACATCTTCTGTCTCAGTAATATAGCTTTTTTCAGAGCATCGAGTATCAGCAGTGATGAAGATTATGTATAAACATGCGCGAAGATTGTAATTTTAATTTAATGAGCAGAGGATGAAAGTAATTTATGGGAAAAGTACGTATATGCAGTTTAATGCACGTTTTATGTAGTCTTCAGATTGTTGAAAATCTGAAAACACTATACTAGAATCTAAGAGCTGAAACAATTTGTTAATAATTTCACTTTTGTGGCAGTCAAGATATCTATTTTAGCACTTACATATACGAAAATTTACTATATCGGCCCTACAAGCAAAGTCGTCGCTATTTTTTATTTTAACTCATCACATATTTTTTTGTGTTCTTTATTACAACGTCTGAAGAATTTCATACGATTCTTTCGTATGAAGGCGCTAGAAAAGGAGACATTATTAATCAAATAATTTATCGATAAAAAATTATCTTTGGGATTCCGAGACAGAAAGAAAAATAAGTAGGCAATATAAAAGAGAAAGAAATTGAAGCCTACGACACTCGAAATTAATTTCAGTGGAAACACATGCCAACTGACTATCACAAAAAAATCAATAAATAAGATTTAGTGTTAATGACCAATTGCCTATAAAACTCCAATGCTACTTTTCAACCTGTCACGTAGAATGAAGTCACATTGATAGAAATGATTTAACTCGATTTGCTCGAGATCGATATTTTATTTCTCACATGGACTTCTTCGTTTATAGCATACTTTAGAGCAGAGCTCCGCAACCTTTTATCTTCCACGGCACAACAACGTTTTTTTCGATAATTCCGCGGCACACCACAAGAAAAACTTGCAAATATATAAATTATAATAAATACGTATATGTTTTTATTAGATAAAAAACACAACAAAATAGCTCTATGTATCAAGATAATTATAATCATTTAAGTTTTATATAAATCATTTTGAACTGTACACCAACACAAGAACAAAAATATAAAATTATAGTTTACAAGTAAAAAAAAAATTCTCTTTAAATTTTTATATTAAAATTTGTTTTTTGGTATTTACTTAACCCTAATAAATCAAAGTTAATTTAAACATAACTAATTTATTAATGAGATATTTGAGATTGTTTTGATAAATGCGCGTTTTATATTTTTTCACGTTTTATATTTGGCTCTATAATAGAAACAGCTACAGTTCATGGTCAAGGTCCTTTAAATATGATCGTTTGTCATTTTCAATTAGAACCAGTGTCGAAAAACTTTATTCGCATAAGTATGTCGTAGAAAATGGGAGCAAAATCGCAATGGATTAGTCAGAAATTTGTGGATATTCTTTCTTAACTGAAATCCAGAAATATGACGCTCGAGAATACATACAATGTATGGCTAACAACGTGTTTTTGTTTTGTGTATAATTTCGACCCAGAAAAATTACATATTAACAAAAAGTTAGAGGAATATTTTACTTAGAAAAATTTCTATTTAATGCGGTGGTTAATTATTTTTTTATTATCATAATCGATAAAATCACCGCGGCACAGTTAAGATCACCTCGCGGCACACTAGTGTGCCACGGCACAACGGTTACGAAGCACTGCTTTAGAGTTTTCCTTTGCTGCTTGGAACTCTCATCAGCTGCAAAGGTTAAAGATTTTTTATTTTGATATCAAAGTGAGATGCTGCTTCTTATGCTAAAAGGATGGCAGCTGATTTCAAACAGAGAAGTTGCTGTTAACAAACAGCATAAAGAAATTTTTTTCTCTTGATAAGCGTGATTTCGGTTTCGCCCTTGGCTTGTCGCCTTATTTTGTCTAGAGATACGCGAAATCCTTTTTCGAATAAAAATTCTCTCGCAGCATTTTTCAAAGTACAGTAACCACCGCTTATAGTGATCAGTGGTTATAAGAATCAACCGTTTATAAGAATCAATATCGCAAAAACAAAAACAAATGTATTATTTCCATGTTAAAATTTTCGCTTTAAAGAATCAATCCACCGGTTATAAGAATCAGTTTACACTCTTCGCTTTCCTTTCATTTTTCCAAAAAAGCCACTTAAACCCTCCAAAGGTACGAAGTTTTTTCTTTATTCTTTTTAAAAGAAAGTGATAAAATGGGATGGAATTCAGTCGTAAAATGCATCCCTTTCTTTGTTAGACATAACATAATAGTTTCCCCTTAAACGCTTTAGCTAAACACTGTCCTATTAGCTTGACCCAGGGGAATCTTACCCTTGCCGATCCGATTTCACTTTTCTCCACTGACAAACAAAGACAGGGACTCTTTTTTTCCCACCTCCCACATCCTGGTTGCGGCTTCCTGAACCCTGAAACTCATAAATCTTCGGGGAAGTGTCCACTATCACTTAGGAAAACGTGACATTATTAGATTCAGCACGTTATCAAACCGTGAAACGTAATCTAGAAGGTGAATCTTTGCCTGAGGCTATATTTATTGAAAGAGGTATAAACAGCCTCCTGTAAACTTCATTACGTCAAACTACCATAGATAACTTCTTGCACTCTTCCTGTAGTGGAAATGTTAAAATGTTAAGCAGGTATGTTGTAACAAATATTGGATTTTTTTCTTCTCTTACTATAATCATGTGTATCTACTTATAGGTTAATTAAGTTGTATTTTTAAAATTATAAAAATAATTTTAATAAAAGATAATTAACGTAAATTAAAGAGTATTTTATTGCAAATTATCTAATTTATGTATATATAGGTGTGTGTGTGTTCCTGTCCAAAAACCTAAATTTCGGCTATAAGAATCAACCGCTTATAAGAATCAAAAACAATAATAACAAACGTGATTCTTATAAGCGGAAATCACTGTATATATGTTAACCCTTACGTCGGCTCATCCGTCTTTTTTAGGGCCTGTTCACATAGGAGTCCGGTAGCGGAGCGTTAAAGGAAAGATGGCATTGAGACCAAAATAAACCAATCATAGGCGTTAAAAATGTCGTTGCTAATCGTTTGGAGGTTTGTCATTGGTTAAATATATTTCAATACTTTAACGCTCCGCTGCGGACTCCTATATGAACAGGCCCTTACTATTCCTCAGCTCATCGGTCTCACAGACCGCTACGCTATAAAATTAGGATATTTTCCTATTTTTATAAGTTTTTCGCAGTTATAAGTCATTACTGCAAAACTACTGCCACCTCTCATTCTTGAAAATGGTAAATAAAAAATAGATTATTCAACAAAAATTTCAGAATCCGATTCCTCAATCTGTGATAGTGCGAGAGAGACAAAATGTCTGGTTCGTTGTGAAATAGGAGGAATTCTTCCAGCCATGCTAGCTACAACAATAAAACAAAGATCTTAGAAATAGAATGCCTGAAGACTGACAGATAATTAATAAGGTTCAAGGCTTATCGGTCATACAGACAGGCAAAAATTTAAATCAGTTCAAGGCTCATCGGTCCAAAAGACCGACTATGTTTTACAAAGATTAAATTTATCGACAAAATACGAGCGGGCGAAAATCTCAGATGTGTTGTACTTGAAGGTCAGGACCCGACTGAAGAACTCACAAACCCTCAACAGTCTGATCACCCCCACCACCACACCACCCTTCAGAACAGGTGCAACAGCAGTCTCCTAGGCCGATGAGCTGACGTAAGGGTTAATTCTCTCGACAAAATTATTCTTAGATTCGACAGATTATACATCATTAATATTTCCTTTCATAATTAAGATATACAAATATTATATACAAATGCATATATCAGGATGAACCTTTTCAAGAGCCCTAAACTGTTTTATTTGATGAGCATTCTACACGGGTGAATCCCATAATATCTTTTAGAATGATTCAGATATAAGTATTTTATACACTCGAAAAGCAATGGCATTTTTATTTAATTTTATGAAAATTAATTCAAAAGAAAACCTATATGCTTAACAGAGTAATTAATTTATTCACAGTATAGAAAAGCTATTAATTTAAAATTTCAGACGAAACGAAAGTTATTTTTATCTCAACTTTTGCCGGCTTTGGGAAGCTTCAGTCTCTAGGGAGGTGAAAATTTCTCTTCATCAAAATGACTTCATAGTGACGCACATTAATTAGCGGCAAAAACGTAGGTATTAAAGTAAAGTGTCCTGACGTCATTTTCATAAGCCCCACCCCCACCCCTCGAGAGTATAAGCCGTAATTTTATTTCGTGACTTTAAGGTCTTGTAAAGCATCAGTGAAGTACACAAAAGCAAGAAAAAAATGTTATAAAATATCCTCCTCCTAAAACTAAAATACTTGAATAATAGGATAAATAAGCAAGTTCGACTCTTTAAGACTGCTCGACAAGAGCTTCAGTTTCGAGGTGTGCAAATATTTCGAACGAGTCAAAGTGACGTTTTTGTGACGTTTGCAACGCTTATTGGTATGTATTACACGTATACGTCCCGATATATTTATCTAACGTTCGAAATTTTAGCAAGTTCCAAGACTAAAATCCCAAATCTATAATTACTACTACACTGAAATATTAGAAGTAAATTAAAAAGGTAAAAATGAATACACAAAAAGAAAAAAAATCTACTTCTCATAAGTGCATACTATTTGAAGACGTAATAATTTTTTTTTTTAGTTTTGAAAATGAACTCAGTTGCGATATTTGAACAAAGAAACAAACAAAAATGTGCTTTACATTCCTTTCTGTGTTTTCTACCGCTTTGCGTTCTTTATTTCATTCTGTTAGAAAAATTATCTAATGACCTCGCAGATCTTAAAGTCCTAAATAAGTTATCGCGAATTCAATCCTATATTTTCAAATCACATATTAATAAATACATATTTTTGGATTCTGTGACTTTGCATTGGAAAATAGACCTTCAAATGTAATACGCATGCTTATTTTTTTAATTTAACGTTTTAAAATTTTAATTTTGTAGTGACAGACACCAATAATTGAATGCCCTGTTAAAAAATTACTTATGAAAAATTTAAAATTTTAAAAACTACGTAATCTTTACTTACACGTTTACATTCATATGCAAAAAGCAGAATTTAAAAATATGAATTTTCTAATCTTTCATTAGAAAAATATTGGATGATTAATTCCCTGTTGCTTAACATGGAGATTGGAGACCAGCGATGTCAATTGTTGCACCCTCTTACTTCATGGTTATAGTTTCAAGAGTTGTTGAGTTTCTGACGGATTTGCATGAACAAGTTTAATTTCCTTTCAAAAGAAATGTACAAAACGGTTACAATAAATTTAGTTATCTATTAAACAGAAAATAAGAATTTTAAAAATTGCAGTAATTTCAGAAAAAATTTGCACAAACCCTAATATGTAATAAAATTCATAAGAAAACCTCATTCTGGGCATTTATCCATCTTCATGAGATTTTTGGCTTGTATAATTACAAAATGTATAAAAAATACCCAAAAGTCAATGACCCGTTATAGCCTTAGAAGTATCTTGAATTAAACTTTAAAGAAATAGCGCAGAGATCGAGTTTTCTGACCACCCGAAATGCCACTTCTTGCATTATGCTCTTGGGTGATTAAAACTTAAAGGAACTTTCAGCATTGAATTCGGAAAGAGGAAATGTGAACGAAATAATTAAAATTTAGATATTTTTGATTTTTCGCTTTTTTAAATATTTTTATATGCTTGGTGGTTTTTCGTTGGCGGAAGAATTCTGCAATCCATTCTGATTTGCCGAAGTAATAAAATCTGCTCCTGTTTCGCATTTGCTTGAAGTCGTGCGGGCACAGTGAAACAATCTCCAGAGGTTCTGTGGTCGTTGCTCATTATTCAAGAGGTTTTGTGAAAATGGATGAGTTTCAAATGAACAAGGAAGTAGTCAAGTTTCTTTCTTTATCGTTTTGCCTCACTCAAATTTTTGTGGTAAGTGTCTCGTTCCAATTGCACAGCGATATGCTTAATATATCACTATGAATATTTTTATTAGATGTAGTGTATTGCGTCAATATTACTTGTTGAAACTACCATCAAAATGAAGATTGTTGTAAGGGATCGAAGATAATGTTTTTTTTTTTTTTCAAGTAACAAAATAGGTGTGAATAAAATTGCACAATGTTACTGAAAATTAAGGGTCACTTTGTCAAACTAAAACTAACATTAATTTTTCATATAAGACTGGATGTTTGAAATATTTTGTAAAGTGTTACGTATAATTTACATACATAAAATTTTGAATCGAATTTATTTATTAAAACAGGGTTTAAATGAGAGGTTTGGAGATAATTTAGTTGATAATTTTCTAAGTAATCAAAAAAATAAATTTAGAAATAGTAATGAAAGTGTCTTTTACGAAAAAGAATTTTTTCCTATAGGAAAAATTTTGTACTTTTAATGCAATTTCAGTGTTTTTTATTATTGTAGCTGTTCATAAGCGTTAAAAAACTTACAAAAACAAGCATATTTAACTCTAACGTTATTTTTGTCGGTAAAATTTTTTAGTATTGGTGTTTATATTTAAAATTAATCCCGTGAATTGAAACAGAAAGCCTCATCCTACCTATATTTTGTTGTGTGATGCCGCTGGTTAATTATTTGATTTAATGACTGGAAGTTGATCGAAACTTTAGTGATGGGTTGTCTCTAATTGTTATCACTTCTATATTGAATCAAAGCTTCATCTTATGTTGCTCAACATTGTTTTGATCCGGTAAAGTTTTTATATTCTAATGCAAGGATTCCCAACCTGTGGTTCACGAAGTGTTTTATTCACGAAGGGGGTTGCCAAGGTTTTCACTTAAAATGAGCTGAAACTATTTACCACGAAACAGCAAGGTTGTTAAGGAAAAAGTCTTTCAAAGCGCAAACTCAGTTCGTTAGAAATCTAACACTTTTGTTGGGTGGTAAACGCAAATAGTTGTTACAAACTCTAATCGTCATTTTGTGTTTCCTTAGTCTGTGTTATCACTTTTGGCAGTACTATTGTAGTTCCCCGACGAAATAAAGCAATTTTGTTTCGGTAAGAGGTTTTCTTCTACAATTCTGAATCCATACGGTAGGGGCATTATTTTTCTCGAGGATCTGCTCAGTCGAAAGTTTAAAGAAAGTAAGAACAGAAGAATAAACGTTTTTAATTTTCTTCATTTCTCACAAATTTCATTTTTGTTAAATTAAAAATCAAGTTAGAATTAAATTGTAGAAAATGTATTTACGTGTTTATTCTTTTTGTTTTAAAGGCCTTTTTTAAGGAAAATATAGAGGGGGAGGGAGGCGCAACATAGAAGGGGGTCGGGACTCGAAAAAGGCTGGGGAAACACTGTTCAAATGCAGTGAATTTGTCGGTGGAATCGTTTAAGCTGAAATTTGTGAAATGGTCTGAAATGCCGAATGTTATTTTAACATTATGCAAACCTTGCAAAAAATGTACTTCCATCACCGAATTTCATGTAAACTTAATCTGTTTTCAATAAATATGAAAGCTCATTCTCAGTTTTTCCAGTCTTGCAAATAATCCCAAATATTCTCATTTGTTTCGAGATCTGAACTTGGAACAGAAATTTGACGACCTTTTGACAGTTGCCTGCAGTCAAATCTGAGCATTGCTCCTGATCCTGAATTTATAAAATTCTTGAATATTCCCAGTTTTCGAGCTATCTGTTTCAAATTCAATGTTTAAATACACAAGTTTGTGAATTTTGTTAAGCAAAAGCAGATGCCCCACAAGCCCTCGAGTAGATCAAGACCATTGCCTCCCATAATGCTTTAATGTTCATTACAAATAATTGGGTATGATGGAACCTACACCCAGTATGAAGCAAAAACCAAACATAATGTACTATGTATTTTTTTTTGCTTTATACTGTATATTTAAAATAATATAAACAATATATCCTCGAATTTTCCTGGTTTAAAATTCAAGAGTTTGATTATTCGCGAACTTGGTATCACTAAATTAAAAGGATTTTTTTTCTTTAGTTTGCAGACTACTGCTATTCAAAGATTACTATAAAAACTTATAAAACACATGAATATACTGTATATACCTGATTTAAAAAATTTGGCAGTTTCACAACTGTTTAAATTCATTTCAACAAACTGTTCTTTGTCAGTGTTACCATACATTATTATAATTTGAGTTTATAAAACACTAGCTGTACTACTGTGTTTGCGTGTGTTAAAGGTAGTCAACTGTATTAAGAATTTTGATATCTAGAGGTATTCAATGATTTTCCACTTTTGAGGGGGGTCATGCGCCTCTAACTCTTGCAAATGGGGATAATTCATTGTATTAAATTTCATTTGTGAAGAAAATAAGAGTTTTAGTATTCCCCGAGGCTGATTAGTCTCGGCAAATGCTAATCTGGCTTTTTGATATGTTTTATTTAGAAACTTAATATAGCCCCTAGAGCACTGAATTTTTTTTTCAATTTCAGCATTTGTGGGTATTTAAATTATTCGATGTGCATCGGACGTTAATTTAACTAGTCTAGTGTCAAGGTTGTAACAAATAAGCTTTAACATCCGCCTCTCTCATTACGTTGAGTAAAATGTTTCATTGCTATTAAATTTGTATTAAAATCTTTTAATGGGAATTGTTGATTTACTCGGATTTTCCCAAACATTTTTCAAACGCTATTTCAGTGACCAAATTTCTAAACATCGAAAGATAGCACGTCTTTTTTTGTACTGACCTGTATTTTAAAGTTGTCTATGAAAACACGCAGTTAAAAACCTGAATCTTTTGAAGCATAATTCGAAAGACAGTTTTGTCAAATTCAGGCATTTACTTTTACCATTATGTCTCAAACTTTTTAAAAAATTTAAATTTTGAACAAAAGATCTGTTAAGTCAATAGTTTATGTTTAGTCGATTTGTTGTTGCTTTTGGCCCTTGACATCGGATCAAGGCAATTGGGCTGAGTGATGCGGCTTCGGTTTTAAGTTAGGGTCTGAATCCGACTTGGCTAACGGGCCGTTCCCGTAATTTTGAAGAGTCAAGCGACGAGACCGGTACACTTGACCCTGCCCCTCCAGAGGTAAATTTTGAGAAATTGGAGGCAGCCACGACAGATTTTACGTGCCGCCATTAGCGTACACGGCGGTGGATTTTGTCAGCGATGAGCATTGAACCAGAGACATTCAGATCATTTTGTCAAATGGGCCACCACGCCCACTTAAATCGATTTAGTTGTATGTAATAAAAATTTTCAGTTTGAGTTTTGGAAACGATTGAATATCTGGGTCCGAATACTCTTTTCACTGAATGTATAAACTGTCTATTGTTGATTGGTTCCTTTGGCTGATTTTGATAAGATTTGAATAAGTAATGGTTCGGACAGTAATTTCATGTTAATGTTGATGTAAGGAATTTTAATTTTATCGAAAAACCTCATAATGTTTTCCTTCTTAAACAAAATAATTGATGTTTCAGTGTTTAAACGATTTTCATGTGTAAAGAGTTTTACGCACATTACAATAAAGCATTGCTAATTTTCAATTTTTAAAGATTTTCGAAAACTGTCAATGCAGAATGAAGTGCTGAAAGGTTTCAGTAAATGGCGCACTTGCAGATCAGAAAATGCCAAGTCAAAATTGAAGGTCTCTTTCTTAACTGGGTGCTAACAGCTTGCATCTTTATTAACTTCCCATTCATTATTGTACCGTAATAAAGGTTTAACATAAATCTAAGTGTCTGGGCCAAATATCTTTTTTATAATCCATAATCTTTTTAGCAGAGCTGTTCATCGACCCGTGTCCACGGAGATGTAAAATTTGGAGATGTTTCCTGTAATTATTCTGGAATCTCTTTGGATATATTTTCAGAAAACAACTTTGAAGGGATAATTTACCCTCAAGGACATTTTTTCAACCCATCTTGCAGGTATTTTGCATTATGTAGCTTAATACATATTCTTTTCATATCTTATGTATGCTATTTAAATGTCACTATAAATTTGAATGGCAGTGTAATATAACATGTTTTAAATCGGATTTTGTTCCATTTAAAGATTAGTTTATGTACTTAATAATTGTTAATATATTGATTATGATTTCAGCTCTTGAATGCCTTACACTAGTTGAGCCAGATTTTACTGTAATTAAAACGCAGGCTACCATTGAAATGAAATCTAAAGTACATACGTACGGGTAAAGCTTACCCGTTGGTCACTGTCTGAAATTTGTGCGTCTGATTCAAATTGCTGATGACGCTACATAAATCTTTCGGCTCTGAAAGTTGCTTTTTGATTAAAGCGGGAGTCACCCAGACGGCATATTATGTCTGGAAATTGGCTCTGGTAGAAAACGCGCCGCTACTACCGTCTGTAATGAGCAGTTCCAGTAGATGGAATTAAGGCGAAAGCCCATCTTTTCCTTTAAACTTCTCTTTCAAGAAAATTCAGGGAGTAGAAATCAAATAGAATAAGTTTAATCTAAAAATATATAAAAGGTTGAAAACTGAACTATTAATATAAAACTACCTTTCTTAAAAGAAATTGATTTCGATTAAAATAATTGAAGTGATGAGTTTATACAAAACTAAAAGATTAACAGATATTACGAAAAAAATCTTAATCTAACAAAAATTCATTTTATGCCTGTCTGGATTATGCATAAGAGAATATCTTACTGATTAATTAATAAACAAACGGGTAATATTGAAGGCAGTTCCTAAGATGTAAAAAAAAAATTGAATGGTAAAGATTCATATAATTCATTCTATATGCATCCCAAACTAATAAATTATACATCTGTTATGAATACGTTATTTATAAGGTGGGTTTTTTCATAATTTAAAAAAAAATATTTGATCAAAGCCTTTCACTTCTAATACTTGAAAAAGCAATTCCCGTCGATGTATATAGAATGTCTCTACATTGAGGAAAATTTCGTTACATAGAAATTTTAACTAAGGGAATTAAATGTCGTTGAAAATCAAGGTTTTGTAGATAATTTAGTTCGACTATGACGTTAAAAGAAAGGTCATAATTAGAGAGATGGATGTAGGGACTCAAGTGTGTATCAGAGATAAGTTTTCGTTTATGTTATATACCTATATTATGCTTTGTTTGAGTATTGTCTTTGCATCGGCTCAGTTTATTGTTCATATATTTAGCATTTTATTTGCTACATACAACCTAAAAATTTCCATCTCTTAAACAGAATTATTTTATGTAATAGACCAAATTAAGCTTTATAGTTTAGGAAAAGATCTTAGGCAGTAGGTCCCGGTCTAATTAACCCTCGTGTAGCAAAAGTTGACCGTAGCGCTTCAAACCAAAGATCCAAAGTTCGTGTATTTCAATTTTGAAAAGTTTTAAGAATAACATTTAGACTCTAGAATAGTGTGGAACTCTTCCTTTTGTAAATTTAATTCAGAATTTATAAACAAACAATACATATGGAATATGAAGGCTTGACCATAAAAACCCTTAATCAAGGTAATTTTTATCAAGGCTTTAGTGAATTAAAAATTCATATAAACTTAAACTTATTTCATAGATTTAGTTGATGAATGATTTAAATGCATGCGGGCAAAAAAAAAAAAAAGTACCCTGCATCACTTTCATTAACTTCGACTCAGTTCTAGGTTTAAGAGTGTGTAAATATCCCGTCCCTCCCCAAAAACAAATCATTAGTCTTTATCAGCTGAATTCTTGCTTTATCGTGAGCAGATAATCCGTTTTTTTGATATTCCGCAATAAATGCGAATTGCTCTAAGAATATGAGCCAGATTTTCCATAAGAAAAACTGATTTTACGCAAGTATCGTGAATCGTTAATTTTTTTTATTGTATAAATGGCCATTAATATATTATCTGTGTTTTCCGGCTTTCTGTGCCTGTCCATTAATTAGTACGGATAATCACGAATTTAGAGTATTTATTTTTAATGCCTATATTTGCTCAGCTATGACAGTACCAACGTTGATTGGTTTTGCTAGCTGTTTGGTGCGCGAGGGCTAAACAGTGCAGTTCGAGGGAGTACATCAAGCTAATCGATCGAAATATGACACGAATAATGCAACTATTATTCTAATTTATCCCTGAATAAGATTTTGTATTAAAATATTAGTATTCTTGAGCATTTTCTGTTCATAAAATTAAGTTTAGATTTTAACTGTTCAAAGTACCGGTTCATAGTTAAAGACTAACACTACAGAAGATCGTTCGCACTTTATGGAAACGATTTTGTAATTTATTTTTGGCGTTTACATTTTGGGATAAAAATTTGGCAACTCCAGAATAATTGTCTGCTACTGTTTTGATTTGATTGGAATGTTAAAGATTTATTTTGAAAATGGCTGCTAAAATTGATAAATTTTCTATTGCTCAACTGTCGGGAATGACCGTACGAAATGGATTCGTCAGTGTACAGAAAAGTTTCCAAAGGGATTCATGATAGTTGCAGGATTTTATTACAATGGTAAATAGAAAATAAGAAAAAAATAAGTAAAGCCAAAATTAATTCACTCTACTATCAGTAGAATATTTTAGTACCAATTTGTGAAGAAGAAATTCCAGCCTTATATTCAAGACATTGATTGATAAAGTTGAGCTTCGTATGAACAAAGCTCTAGTCACACGTCTAAATCAACTGCCGCTTATTTAACAAATAATTTAGAAACAGAAATAAAGTGTAACATTTAATAAATACCTGTAAAATCACCTGACGCTTCTCCAATGGGCTTTTGCGCTTTCGGTTTATTAAAACGAGCCTTAGGAAAACGGCATCTAAGAACTCTGAACGGACTTGGAAAACGGTTCAAGAGGAATGGGGTAAAATGACATCACAGTACTAAGAAAAAGTTTACTTTCATGGAAAATTCGAGCTAGAACTATTGTCAAGAATCATGGCTATCAGATAGAAGCAAATCGCCGCAAAAATACGGAATTTATACATAAAACGTAACTATCAAAATCGTTTCCATAAAGTGCGAACGACTTTCTGTATTAAACTTGAGTTGTTTTTTTCATCACTAAAGTAGAAATTATATATTCTCTATCACGTGTAAAGATGTTCTTGATACTTAGCTAGCTTGAATTTTTTTTCGATCTATTTAAACACATGTTCTTGAAAGAACTGAGTTGCTTTAGGAGTAATCTATTAGAACGAGCCCAACTACAACACAAGTTTAAATTTTTAAGGTGTGTGCGTTCTAATAAATTATTTATCCATTTAATTTTCTAAAATACAGTAAATCCCTTTATAATGATATCAATGAAACGATAAATCTCAATTTTTAAATGGTCTCAGCGCATTTACCTTAGTATGAAATCTCTGAATTATAGTATGCAAGTGCTTTTACTGTAATTTTATATACTAAAGATACGTTTTTAAAATGGAGATGGTCTTAAAAATGACACACTAAGTGTTCTTTTCAGCCAGAGCAAATTAATTGCACCATGATTAAATGTCTTTTTTCACAGCTCTATAACAATAACTTTTTACAATAAAATTTATGCCCTCGTAATATTGTTGTCCAGGTTACATTTTGTTCGTCATAATGTTGCTATAATTTAAATAATTAGTGTGTCGTCTAAATATATTTATAATATGTGATTGCCCAGTTTTCCTGTCAATGTCTGACGCTCGTTACAACGATGAATCTGTTTATCGATTATCCGTGTTCGCGAGCACAGATAGATAAAAAAACTGGATGAAAGCCCCATTGCAGCTGCAGTTTTGAATTTATTTTTATTTTACTTTTTCAATTCTAAATATTTACTATGTTATGACGTGAAGTATCTCGATGTGTGTCACTGTAACAATTTATGAATCTTAAAATCTTTTACAGTTATTACGCTTCTGTCATCCAGAACATTTCAATTTTTCTTCCACTGACAGACTGCGGCACTCTTGTCCGAGAGTTGCATGGGACTTTGTACATTTCAAATGTTGTTGTGGTTCAGAAGCATCGCTTTGTAGAAACAGCTTCCGATGTAGTGCATAATGTATCTTGCAAGCTTCCTTATCCCGAAACTCTGGATACTGAAGAAGTCTGGACTCATGGAAACCATTCCAGTCGCTACAAGAATAACGTATTGGAATCGTGGATGGACTTTCTGTTAGGATCCGACAATCTTGGCAAGGACGTGGCAAATAAGCTTCTGGTTGGAGACGAGTTTTTAATGGTTATTCATCTGAAAGATGGGGGAATAAATAAAGCCCTACAAGTGGAAAGCTGTTGGGCATATGATGGAGAAACTCTGAAAGAAAGTCAATATACTCTTCTTATATATGACAAATATAAATGTGAATCCTCTGACTGGATATCTGAATTCAATTTAACGAAAGGAATGAAAAATGTTTCAGATTCTATGACATATGCAGTCATCAAAGCTTTTAAATTTCCCATGACCAAGAATGTACACATTACTTGCTCTGTCCAAATATGCACAAACAGTTGTTGGGACTATTGCAAAATGCCCCAGTCACAAAGATCTAATGCATATCCAAGAATTTTCAAAAGATCCACCCCGGGTTTTTCCGACAAATCACTCCGTGAAAGGTACAAGTTGATGAAAGCGACGGTGAAAGCTCTGGGGGCTAAACTCATTGAAAATAATAGAGCGCATCGATCAGAAAATAACTCTGGTTTCCGCCGAAGAGTTTCAAACTCTGAAATTACAACTACGCCAGGTTATGAAGTTGTCATAGCTTCTGAAGAGTATGATTATTATGATAAAGAATACGCAGAAGCTTCAAAAAATTCTCAGTCAGGTATTCCTAAGGATTCGTCAAATAAGTTTGGTGCTGAATCGGAAAATTATACGAACGATGTGTATGTATTTAATTTAACAAATAGCATTGTGGTTTTTACGGGTCACGAATTTAATTCCAGATATGAATATGTTGCTCCTATTGAACTACCAGCCAACTGTGTATCAAAATTAAGATTTGGCATGGTAATGGCATCTTTGTGCTTCATTTCCTTCTGCCTTCTCATTGCTTGCATTGGCTTGGCTCTTTATTTGCGTAAAGAAAGGAAAAGGCACAAAATAAACAATTTCTTACTGTATAACTTCTACTGAAGTATGAAGTTACAAGTGATTTGAAGTTCTTAAAGTGACACGATTTAATCGGAAATTGGCGTTTTAAACGTGCTATTTATTTTATATGGAAATAGACAAAGATGTTAATCTTTTTAAGACTTTCAAATTTAAATGTTCTTCGACTGTTTTAATTGCTTGGATAAGTGTAAACGATTCTAATAATTTAAATAAAATTTGACTTAAAATATTTAATTCTGTGTACGTAGTTCTGCTTAGTTTACTTTTACATCATTTTTAGTTTATATATTGTCACTTTTCTCTATTCAAAAGAATATCTACGAGTGTATGGTTAACTTTAACAAACATGTATATTTTCTGACGGAAATGTGAAATCAATATGGCTTTTTAAAACTACAGGGTGTGAAATTTCAAACTGTGCACATAGCGCAGCAAGAAAATGAGCTAGTTTTACTTACATTGAATACATTACCAATAAATTGAAGAAAAATTCCGTCGGTTTCTAATTTTTCAACAAAACAAATCTTTTGTGTTACGGATTTCAATATTTCAAAGGAGTGTTTGTGTTTTAGTTATTGAAATTAGATTAATTTTAACAAAAAATTTCAGGAAAATCAGTTGAATTATTCTTTCTCTGTACTCGTGTTTCGATGCATTCTGTCTCTTGCTTATTATAATTTAGGAGACCTAAAATGAGCCTTGAAAAGGTAAAAAAATCTAGGTCAGCTTGAGAAAAAATGTACAGGATGGACGAAATGGGGGAACATTTCTCCAGCCTCTTGGGAAAAGATGAAACGTCAAATTCAATAAACAACGTGTTTTCACATTTGTCATCCACCCCCGGCCTTTTGCTAATCCTAGATACTGGGAAAATAAGTTTAATCATTCCAGAATATTTGTGCTAAGATACCCTTTTTTCTAAAATAAAAAAATAGAACAACCCAAAATGTAAACAAAATGGGTTTTTGTTTAGTTTCCTGATCCAAGTGTGCTGAAAACCCTTCTGTAGGTTTAGAGTCATAAGAAATTGTGTGATGGCTAAATATACCCTTGATGCCTTTTGTTGGTGTCTGACCTGTATATCACTTTCAGGTTACTAGGTAAATGCTATATCATTTGACTTGATCGAAAAGAGAAATCTCGCAGTTAATACGGGAGAAATTCAAATGTTTTATCGGTAGGTTACAAGCAAAGCCAAGTGCATGGGGTAAAACCCCATGCTTTGAAAAAGAGTAAAAAATTTAATGTGTAGCTGTCAACTGTATGGGAACTATTAGTTTAAAAAAGTTCAATCCTCTAAGCATTCGTTTCGCAACTGGTGTTTACATTTAATTACAAGTTTTCCATACCTTTTCACTAATGGACGCTGTTTACTAACAGAAAAAAAAGACCATCTCCGAAAGGAAACAAAACTGTCAATTGAAATGTAAATTCCCATCTTCCCTTCTTTTATTTGTACTATTTATCAAAACTTTTATGTGATCACAGTATGAGGCAATTCCTAAAACTTACATACCCTACTGAGTCATGGATTGATTTGAAATTCAGTCGTTTGAATTTTAATCAATATTTCCCATTCAACATTTTGTGTATTAGTACTTTTATTTACTATCCAGGCGTCATGTTTTGACAGGTACCAACTACTAAGAATTACAGAAGGTCGTTCGCACTTTGTGGAAACTATTTTGATAAGTTTTATGTATAAATGCCATATTTTTTGCGGCGATTTGCTGCTATCTGATAGCCATGATTCTTGGCAATAGCTCTAACTCGAATTTTCCATGAATGTAAACTTTTTCTTAATACTGTCATGTCAATTTCACCCCATTCCTCTTGGACCGTTTTCCAAAGTCCGTTCAATGTTCTTGGATGCCATTTTCCTAAGGCTCATTTTAATAAACCGAAAGCGCAAAAGCCGTCCACTGGAGAAGCGTCAGGTGATTTTACAGGTATTTCATTATATGGGATACACTTTAATCCTGTTTCTGATTCTTTCTTTGCTAAATAAGCGGCAGTTGATTTAAACGTGTGCCTAGAGGCTTTGTCCATATGAAGCTCAAATTTATCAATGTCCTTTCCATATAAGGCAGGAATTTCTTCAAAACTTGGTTCTAAAATATTCTGTTGATAGTAAAATGAATGAATTTTGGCTTTACTTGAGAATTTTGATTTTTAATTTGCCGTTGTAACAAAATCCTGCAACTATAACTAATCCCTTTGGGAACTTTTCTGTACACTGACGAAGCCATTTCGTATGGCCATTCCCGTCAGTTGAGCAATAGAAAATTTATATTTTTTTATTACAGTCACTTAAGTATACCCGTATCTCATCAAGTGTTACCTCAAATTTTCATTTTTCAGTAGCTAGGTGTTTTCATATAATTTTCTACAATTTTTGTTTCAACAATATGCTTTGGCAAAAGCAGATGAACATTAGGTTTAAACATCTTTTTTAACTTCAAATCTTTATGAATGATTTTACTTAGAGCGCCAGAAGACATTCCTAGTTTCGATGCAATGGATCTTTGAGTCGGCGGATTTTTTTTTTAGGACCAGAGACTTCATTTTCTTGATATTTACCTGCGTTCGAACAGTCTTAGGATGAGGTTTCGCGATCATGTTTTCGTTTCATTTTCAGTTAGACTTATTTTTCCCTTTCAAATTTAATATTATAAATACCTTTTATTGAAATGCGATAACTACGATTTTTATACCGCTTTACAATTTGTTTATGAATATTTCTTCTCGGAAAGCTCAGTTACGTAACCTTCGAGCCATCTATCAATTTTAGGAGCCATTAAAAAAAATCTTTTATTTCACTTTCCAATCAAAACAACACAGTAGCAGACGATTATTCTGAAGTTGCCAATTTTTATGTCCTAATGCAAACGACAAAAATTACACAATCATTTCCATACAGTGCGAACGACCTTCTGTATAACATTCTCTACTAAAAGTTCTACTGTTATGTAAAGGTATTCACAAGATAGTCTCAAGCTAGAGTCAATTTACAATTACCTCGTTAAGTTTTCCGAATGGGACAAATGTAAACAAGGTTTTCGGTTAGTCGTGAGTACTGTTATTTAATAAATAACTTCCTAAATAGCACCAGAATACAATTCAATATTAATTTCAAAAAGACAGTACCTAGTGCTTTAAGGGATTTTTGATTATCTCTATCTTACTCCGAAGAGGATGTAATAAGATTAGGGATGTAGAAAATCGAAACCGCACTAACTCACACTCCCAGAAACATTATGGAGTGCCTAGAGGTGTCATTTTTCTTCTAATAAAAGGTATAAAAGTTCTATTAATAGATTAGTTGCTGGCTGTCATACATTATCGCATCAAGATGAAATAGACGTGATGAAGATAGAGGACCAAACCTACCCGAGACGTGGTGATAGACTTGGGTAGATGAAGTAGACTTGGTTAGTGAATATCATTAAAGCTAGCGATCGTATGGGCTATCCGGGCAATATATTGTTATCAATATATTGTTAATACTATCGCTGAATACGTTAAAGCAAATATTCTCAATACACCATTTAAGGATGGTGTTCCTGGCACTATTGCTTCTTACAGCGTCATCTTATTTTATCATTTAAAATTGTAATTATAAACATTCGATTAAATTTTCAAACACAACATGAAGTAATACATTCTCAATTGATTTACATTTGCCTTCATTTTTATATCTATTTTATTTAAAACAAAGTAAACGCTTGTTTACAATTGCCCCTATGTTGTCTGAGTAATTGCAAATGGATGGATAAATATAACTAAAAGTAAATAATTCAAAGCAAGATAATTATTAGCAGGAAGAATGTCGGCAAAAATAAACAGAAATTACGCACTTAGGAATCAACGCACCATAATGAGTAACGGTTATAGCCAAATAGTAGCCATTTATACTCTAAGAGTTACGCCACTGTAGCAAGACTACAGCGCCTCACCAATTGGGGTCAACTTCAATGGGGTGTGGCGCTGTAGTCTTGCTACAGAGGCGTTACTCTTAGGGTATAAAATGGCTGCTATTTGGCTCTAACCGTTACTCACTGGATTAGGGTGAGTGTGCCTTTTGCTTTTCTGTCTTTTCATTTGTGTTCTTTGGGATTGTATGTGTACTTTCATTTATGGTGCGTTGAGCTCTAACTGCAGGATGTCTGTTTATTTTCATCTGATTTGACTGTGTTTCAATGGTGATGTCTTTTGGTTAGGCCTGCATCCTATTCAGAAAGTTCCCCCTTGAGGTAACTGAGTTGGTTAGGCCTCCTGATGACGAGACCAGTCGGTTACCTCGATATATGGTTTAGTTCCTTTACTGCTACAGAATCTTGCATTATGGTGAGTTGAGTCCTAAGTGTGTGCTTTCTGTTTATTTTTGTCTACATTCTTCCTGCTAATAATTATCTCTTTGTTGAATTATTTACTTTTAGTTATTTGTCCGTTTTCAGTCTGAGCATTTGTTGCAACTGCGCAATCTTTTATTGAAAAGGTAAAATTTTCAGTGCTATGGTAGGTTTTCTGTTAATTTGCTCGGCAGTCTATGCCCTCTTTATGTTTTATTTCGTGTTGAAATATTTACATTATTCGTGTTAATTGCAAATGGATGGAGTAATTTTAAATTGTATTTTAGAGCTTCTTAATATTGATATTTTATCATTTTTTTTATATGAAACATAAGAAATGTTACAATGACTGTTATTGACAGTTATTCTAATTTTCAATTCAAATTATATTTTTCTATAAGTTATAGAAAATTTCATCATACATATAGAGTTTACAATTTCCCCACCTTACCCTATATAGAGTTTATTATTTACTATATGAAATCAGATTTTATAATTTTAAAAGACGAGTGCACTTATTGTCTTTAATGAACTTTTGTAACGTGAATTATTGGAACTGTGCTGTAAGTTAATGAGTTCATGAGATCTGTAATAAAAATCAAAAATCTTTGTTGCTATTTTGGTATCCCATTTGCGCTGTAGACGTATTTCAAGTTCATTCCTTTTTAATTCCAGTCTCGGGAATAGTATTTTTACATTCAACTCGGCAGAGAAAATTGTCCTCAATTCAAAACACCCCACAGTTAATCACAGGAAATCGGCAATGCTTTTAATGGACGTTATTTTCAACTTAAAAGTATAAGACAACAAATAAATGATAAATGCAATTTTTAAAAATGGAGCAAAGTGCAGTAAACCTTTTAAGTAGACCACCCAAGAAAGAGAAACTAGCTCAATGAGAAAAAACTGCTTCATTCGAAATTTATAAAATAAAATTGAAGCATTCAATGAGACATTGCAGCATGTTGTAGTCTTTTCTAAAATGGCTTGGTTTAACGCTAAAAGATCTAACCTACCAGGGACATTCAAATATAAGGCTGATAAAGCCAACTTCGAAGAAATCTGCTACACGGAACAAGACGCCTATAGAGTTAGTCGTGCGTATCACTATCTTAAGGTAAAAAAGCTCTAAAATAAAAATTTAATTTCCACTTTTTTTCGTATTTTCAAACGAAAGTGAACTATAAAGATGCAAGGCACAATGATTGATTACTTTGTGATGGGATATTCGCACATAAATATATTTATGCGCATGACTTTTATCAGAAAGACTGTTTTCAGTTTCTCCAAAAATTTGACAATTTTTTTTTCGATAAGTATCATGAAATCTTAAGGGCTATAATATAAATACGGGTGATGGCATTTACAAAGAGTTTGAGTTTTAACCTGTAATAAAATTGTCTAAAATATAGAAAATATAAAAGCCTTTTTTCTTATGCCAAATAAAACTTCTGTACATTGTCCATCGCATAAATATCTTTATTTGCGAATATCCCATCACAAAGTAATCAATCATTGGACCTTGCATCTTTATAGTTCATTGCCTTTAGGGTCCAGTTCTCTGACTGTACCCCAAATGCTCTTACTTATGTTCAGATCTTTGCCACAGCCCGTTTCTAGGGGATTTCTTTACTCTGGGCGAAACAAATCATAGAGCACTATTGGAATTGCTTCATATTTCCTTCATTGATTTTTTAGCGCGTGGGGAGGGAGGGTTTGCATCACTGCCTTTTAGGTGTACACAACCACGTTTGCTAGATTTCCTTCAAAAAATATACACCAATAGGAAGGATACTATACCTCCACTCTTAGGAAAAAAGACTCACCAAGAAGGGGTAATGCAAATTGGACACAAATTGATATGCATTCAGGCTTCGACGGAACATGCAAAATTTTCAAGTTTGGTGGCCAATGGATGAACATGTGACGCTGCAGCGCATCTTAACTGCGCAACTGGCAGGATATTAAAGAGGAGAAATTTCGATTCCTGGTCATAGATTCTTTGCGAATTTCATTCCGTGTACTCGGGTAGACAGCAACTATGCCTCGCATACAGGTGCGCGAACAATATGCGCAAAGTCAACATTTGAGAGAGGACGTGTAGTTGGGCTCAAAGAAGCCGGTTGGTCTAATCGGTGAATCGCTCAACATTTGGATAGGAGCGATGCCACTATTAGATGATGTTGGCAGGAATGCCAACATTCCTTCTTGACGCCGAACACAGCGTCAAGAAGGAAGCGGTTGGCCTAGAGAAACGACAGAACGTGAGGACCAACCAATCGTCAGAGCGTCACTCGCAGCCCCAGATTCATCATTATCATCGATCGTACGTGCAACTGGTGCTTCAAAGACCATTCATAGGCGGCTCAGAGCTCACGGCGCCCCTTGCGTCGACTACCATTGACCTTTGTACACCGACAATCCCGTTTGCAGTGGTGTCGGGCACATTCGACCTGGAATGTCACTGACTGGAGTAGAATTGTCTTCAGTGATGAGTCCCGATGACCAGTGAATACGTGTCTGGAGACTCCCCGGACAGCGGTGGGATACCAACCTGACTGCATTCCGTCATACAGCCGACAACCAGGAGTGATCGTCTGGGGGACCATATCATAGCAGGACCCTTTTGGTTGTCATCCGCGGCACCCATACAGCACAGAGGTACGTCGACGATATTCTACGCCCCATTGTGTTGCCCTTCCTATGACGCCATCCTGGGCTTACATTTCAGCAAGATAATGCCCGCCCGCACATGCCGAGAGTTTCTACTGTTGGTCCTCGTGCTTGCCCAGAGCTACCTTGGCCAGCAAGGTCGCCGTATCTCTCCCCCATTAAGCACGTTTGGAACATTATGGGCAGGGCCCTCCAACCAGCTCGGGATTTTGACGATCTATCGCGCCAATTGGACAGAATTTGGCACGATATCCCACAGGAGGACATCCGCCACATCTATCAATCAATGCGAAGCCGAATAACTGCTTGCATAAGGGCCAGAGGTGGACCAAAGCGTTATTGACTTTTTCACTTTGGGAAGCTTTTTCTCTTAAATAAATCATCCTTATTTTTCTTAAATTGTATTCATTTTATTTCTGTACATGTACATCATATCTACAGATTTTTATCCCATTCGGATAACTTCTTGGTGCGTCGCTTTTTTTTTTGTCGTCAAAGAGTATATACAGGTGAATTCCACGAAGCAAATATCTATTCAAAGAAATGCTATTTAAAATTATACGGCACATTTCCTTTCTTTGACAAAATCAAAGTAATAAATTGAAGGTCACAATCTCTTAGTGACACATTAAAAATGAATAACACCCCATATTTTATATAGCTTTCATTTCCATTTTGATGCTATTTAGTTTATCTAAATTAAGTAAATGAATCACTAACTGAAGTGAATCTAGATTAAAAGATCAAAGGCTGCTTTTTTTTATAAATTCTAATTTTACCGTTAACCTATAAATGTTCTTTTCTGCAGTTATCGATATATCAATGTAATTGTCGTTTTTATCGATGTATATACCGTTAACCTATAAATGTTCTTTTCTGTAGTTATCATTTAATTGTAACATGCAAACAATCAATATATATATATATATATATATATATATATATATATATATATATATATATATATATATATATATCATTTATACAAGTATTTCTCGCCATTGAACCAGAAGATAAGGTATCCGCCGAAGAAATATAGGGGTATCTCCTTTAACATCACAAAAATGAAATTATTTTACAGCTCAATCCATTAATAATTCATGAGAAGTCATGAAAGTAAGTTAAGGATTAAAATACTTTAAGATGCAAAAAAGAAAAGGAAAAGAGGCTATACCTTCATTCTCCTAGTGTTGGATTTAGTGCTTAGCAGGAAACTTCAGATACAATAGTCAAAATACAAGGTGGTTATAATTAAACTTCCTCTATAAACAGCATCTTACAGCCCAAACGTCTGAACGGAACCTAACCACATTGGGTATATAGAGTATAACGAAATGCGTTCATGGAATTTCGAAAAAAAAATTAGTTAAAAAATGTCCACCAGATGGTACTTTTCATTGAAAAACATTAAATTTAACAAAATAAACGACCAAAACGGAATACATAAACAATTTGAACATTTTTAAAACTAGTTTTTGATCACCTTATCATCGAACCACATTTAAGAAAGGTAAGGAAATAAATAACAGTACGCCTTTGCTGTTTGAGGGGAAAGAAAAAGGCGAGTTTGCAGAAACAGGTACAGATTATGACGAAATGTCTCAAGAGAAGCAGTTGTTAATCGTCTCCAGGACGATGTAAGGAAAAAGTGCTCAATGTGACCACCGTTAGTCACCTGCAAAGTTTCAAGGCGATGGACAGTGTGTTCAACAGCAGATCGTAACTGATCAGTTGTGATGCTACGCAAATGAAGCGTAATGGAGTTCTTTAAGTCATCCAACGTCGCAACATCCCCACGATAAACCAGACTTTTTAAATGGCCCCATAACCAGAAATCGCACGGAGTTAGATCCAGCGAACGTAGTGGCCATGGATTACAAAAAAAAGTGACTAATAACACGTTCGTCCGTGAAGTGTTCGAGCAAAAGTGCCTTCATGGACATGTGGGGGCGCACCATCCTGCATGAAAATTGTCGTTGTAAGGCACTGCCTTTGCTGTAGTTACGGTACAACAGACGTCTGCAGCATGCTATGGTATTGACGGCCCGTAACAGAACATGCGAGAGGACCATGTGCAATTATTTCATGAAAGAATTGTCCAATGATGAATGTCGCCGTGAATCCACACCAGACAGTCAACTTTGGAGAATGTAGGGGAATTTGATTGTGCATCCACGGATTTTCCTTCGACCAAATGCGACAATTCTGTGTGTTGATTGTCCCATTAGGTAGAAATGAGCCTCGTTGATGCACAGAATATTCCACGGTCATGACAGATCAACAGCCATTCTGTTAAGAAAACTAACTGCGAATGCGAGCCATTGTGGCTTTTCCCTGTCAAGGATCTCTTGGGTATGGTGGATCTTGTACGGTAAGAAATGCATTATGTTTCTGAGCACTTTCCGGCCGGTTCTGTAAGGGCAGCCTGTCTCTCGAGAAACTGCACTTGCGCTACTGCCTCCAGAGTCAGATATCTGTGACTGTGCGGCAATAGCTATCTTGACGGCCCCAACAACTGCCGGTGTGATAGGTTTGCGGCCTCTTCCAGGTTGAACTCCTTATTTCTCGGTCTCTTCAAATCTCTCAATCATGGCCCGGACACCTTTAATCGACATTGGTCCACGCGGTAGTTTTTTTATGCTACGAAATTCATGAACCGCAGCAGAAGCAGTCCCCTTATTTTCACAAAAGAGCTTTATCAATAACGCACGTCCAAGTAAAGATACTGCTATCATGACAGCCTGAAACATCGAAATAAAACATGACAGCTTCTGCAAATCTTTTATACCCAGACCTGTTTTGCATAACGCTTTCTCTTCTTTGCACGCATGCAAATCTCGAGATTTTTTTCCTAGAACCGACGGCTTTTCCCGGTTTTACATTTTACTTATAAATCTTGTTTTGAATTGTTAATATTGCTTATGTATTCCGTTTTGGTCGTTTATTTTGTTAAATTTAATGTTTTTCCGTGAAAAACGCTATCTGATGGACATTTTTGAACTTATTTTTTTTTTTCCGTTTTCGAAATTCCGTGAGCGCATCTCGTGTATAGTCTATATACCCAATGTTGTTAGATTCCGTTCACCCGTTTGAGCTGTAGGATGTTGTTTATAGGGGAAGTTTAATTATAACCACTCTGTATGTACAAATAATGAACTTACAGTTGATCATCGAAATTACGAACCTATATCATCTTTATGTTATTTAATATAAATAACAGGTATCATGTTTCAAAAACATTAATTTAAAGACTTTTAATTACTGAATTACATAGACATGTACAGCATTAGAAAGTAATAATTCGTTTGCTTTTTATAGCAATCTCAACTACCGTAAAATGGGGTGAAATTGTGCCAGGTGGGGTGAAATTGTGCCAGGTGGGGTGAGATTGTGCCAACACGGAATTCAGCATGTCAGTGCTTTCTGGTGGCTTGTTATTAAAGCGATTAATTTTCCCGTTTACCACGGGGCAGCGGTATGTTGGTACAAATCAACAACTGTTATTACGCTCCTCTGATACAATCTTTGTGACTCCCGCATTTTTTTTTTAAACAATTCACTATTTTATCATTTGTTGCAACCTGAGAAAAGTGTTGGTTCTCGTGGTATGAAGAAGCAGTTTCATGCACTTGTAATATATTTTTATTCACCTACTACCTGAAGTCTTATCTGTGGAGTTGAATTACGGTATCTTTTTTGGTTGTCATGTTATCACATTATCATTAAAATAAGCTTACTTAATGGGGTGAAATTGTGCCACCCTTTTTGGATTATTTTGTGTACTGTAACCGCTTTTTTTTTGTAAACTGAGAAATTATTGACACAACTCTAACTATTAGAATGGCTAGGATTATTGCAATAATTTCTCTATTTAAAAATTTTAAGAAACTTTAACTATCTCTATCAAAAATGTTTTAACAAAGTAGCATGTTTTGAAAATCAAGTAGCATGGGCTCTCTGATAAGAGAATTGGGTAATACTGACGACAAGGATGGTGCTAACCACAAGGACAGTCCATCAAGACGAAAAGATCACGATCATTTTCAAGAGGACGAAGAGGAATCCAATTCAGAGAATGCAGTTGCTGAAGGTGTCACTGCGACCACAGCAGATTTCAGAGTAATGACTTCGTGGCCGTTTATATGAAGGGAGGGTCTATCCGGGTCAAATGCGCAGCAACTTTGATAAAAGTGGGGAAGCTTATGTTTCCTGTATGGTGAAAAATGACAAATTTTGGATTTGGCCAAAAAGGCTGAAATTTGTTAATTTTTGAGAAAAAATATTTTTTTATTAAAAAGTCAAGTGAAAATTAAATGGGAGTGTTCTTGCGTCAAAGTAAGAGTTGTGGGAATGTGCCAAGACAGAATCCATGGCAACTATAAAAGAGAAAAAGGGGTGGCCTAATCTGTGCCTGAAAAAATAATCACCACCACCATCCCCAACCACTTAATTTTTTTTTCTGCTACGAAATAGAAAGCCGAAATGTGTATCTATCTTTCTGCTCTAAATTCATCCGATTATGTTGGTAAATAAAGAAATGGCATAAAAATCCTCTCAAACCCTGGCACAATCACACCCCACACTACGGTATGCAAAGAAAAAAAATGGAGCATAAAGTCCCCCTATTTCTTTTTTCCCAGTCCTAAACATTCACGATGAATAAAAATATACTTCTCCAGCGTCAGGTAGCATTGTACATAGGTTTCATCCTTGTTATGGACCACTGAAGAAAATTTAAGGTAGAAAAAATTTAAAAATCATAGATTTACCCGTTCTTGGTATATAGAAATGTTTTATTCTCAATTGAGTAATTTATTACTTCATTACGTCACTGAACCCGTAATACTTTTAATTCAGTATTGATGAGTGCTATACCTGTGGTGCAATCTGACTAACTTTCTAGAAAGGGAGGGAGACGTCTATTTCTGGTGGAAATATTTTTGTTTCAGGGAGGGAAGGGGGTTGATGAAAATTTACCATAGTACTAGTCCCCCCCCCCCCCCCACTAACTTCTAGGCTCTTGGGTTGCTGCACAATATATTCGATTTTGAGATTCAAACTGAGGATTCTATTGCAGTTGCAAAACTACAATGCAGGAGGGAAGTGTGTGTGTGTGTGGGGGGGGGGGATTAAATTGCTATAACAAAAACTGAAACTCTTTCCACAGAATTTGAAATCCCTCCTTCCTCACAAGTTCTTGTTACTCTGTTTTTTTCTTTAATTTAGGAGGATACTTTATTAATTAACATGTTCCAATGAAACATACTTGTGTTCGATAGATTATACTTTCTACCACTAGATGGCGATATGTAACAACTGCAGTGTGGTATACGTGCAGATTTTTTTTTTACATTAGAGGTCGTCTAGGAGACAGATAATTTTTCTAAGAAATTTTGTTTATGACAACGAACTCATTGTACTCTAGATATGAAGCTTTTCTGAGCTGCCATCTATCGGGAGCGTCTATCAAAATCTCCCGTAAACTTTATTTATAAAATAACATATTTATTCATAGGTATTTTGTTAAATTATAGTGTTTTTCAAAAATTTTTATTTAAGGCTTGAATAATAATTTAAAGCAGAAAATAATAAAAATTATTCTGCATTTTATTATGACATTCGTAAACCAGGAGTGTAGAGAATAAACAGTATTTATTCGCTACACTTGTACAAACGCATTGATATCAATCAGGGTGTTATAGATTTCTTTAAAGGTTTTCGGTGACGCGAGCCATGGCATTTTCCCACTAAACGTACGCATTCAATGATAAGCATTTATATAGGACCATTTATTGGAGGATAAACAAACATATCAAAACAGGAATAAAACTATACCAACCGTATCTGTATTGCTTTGTTTCCACCCTAAACGAAGACCTCAGTTTAATTTATATCACACTTTGCTATGTATACCTGCTATCCAGTTTGAATAATTCCAGTTCTTGTTAAAAATTCAAAATTTCCTATTTTTATCCCATTAATACTTTACAATTTGACATCTTCCTTATTCATTTTTTTAACTTATAAACAACAGATATTATGGTGCTCCCACAGTAAAGTAGCCAGCACGATTTCCAGACGAATAACAAAAGGCGAGCGCCTCCGCATTAGAAAATAGGCAATAATAATACGCTGACTTGGACTCAAGAGTCCACACAGCAATTTTTTAATCGAATCAGTGCAACCAGCCATCGCATAAAGCAATGAACACTCCGCCTGCGACTAATAGTTTTACCGCGTCAAAATCTTTTATACGTTCACAATTAATTCCGTCCCCATAACTGCGTTCAACCTGAACTACTTTGTCTTTTTTCTCTCTTTTTTTTGACTTTGTGTGTAGTATATCTATATTCATCAGTATTCTAATATTATAACAAACAAATCAATGTATGTTCCAACCCGACATACAAATCATAATCATTACAAATATACTATAAACACATTGACTCAATCGGTTTTACATTATAGTTTCATATCTTACATATATTGTTCACAAGTCATATAGCATACTATTTTATCATATTTTCTTGACCTGTATTCTTCATCATTTATGACATTTATCAACATAGTTTTTACACAATTTGTTTATAACTAATTACATATTACATCATAATTTTATTTCACAATAATTTTATTTACTTATAATCAATTTATCTAATTTCAATTGTTTTATTTATCAGTATTTTATTATTACAATGCTCATAATAAGGTCAAAATGTCAAACCAATCCTGAACTGCGTGTTTAAATAGTGCGAACGTAGGCTTATAAAGTAGTTGATTCCTGTACTCCAGGAAGCGATTCCTCCTGCCAAAAGACTTTTCGCAATTTGTGTAAGTATCTAAATTAGTTGCTAATTTATATTTTTAACTTATAAATTACATTATTGTAACTGCTTAATGCTTGCATATCTAATTCACAACCTTTCAGTCATTATATGTTTTGGGTTCAAGCCTTAGACCAATTTCCCAACTATATCCAGCTTTGCTTATATTTTTACTAGATTCGCTAAGTTATAGCAGTGATAAATTGATTTCGCATTTTATTGTAATAATAATAATGATTTCTAACTGTCCTCATTTATTGTATAAGCACCCCTATTTTTTGACTTAATATTAATTCATTTCATAGTAAATTTATAATATTCAAAAAACAAACAATAGTTCTTAAACCACATTGAAAAACTTCCACTATATAAAAGGCATTAGAAAAATGAAAACAAAGAAACTATCTGACATTTTCCACCTATAAATTAGAAAATATCAAAGGTTTAATCTAATGGAGAGGTATTTCGCTCTTAGATTAATTGCACTCTAAATGTAAACACTTATAGAATTGCAAATTTCTCTACATTTTCCAGCAGTTATCCAGCCTACTTCGGAAAGAAAAGTAGCGTCTACCACGACTTGTAGTTCAAATTTTAGAGATGACAAAATGCATTGAGCACGCCCTGCTGAGCTGAGTCAATTTAGGGCCTTATTGTACAGAGCCACTCGAGCGGCGAACGCGCGCCACAGCTTCAGACGCTCAGGCAAACCACTCGAAGCGATACATGCAATTGTACGGAGCTTATTATACTGAGCCACAGTGGCTACAGGTCGCGACTGTCTCCTGGCCGGGCCACTCCAGTCCATGCCTGTTCGACTGTGGCTTTGGTAGCGGACCATTGTTTGCTATGGAGCTTATTATACAGAGCCACTGCACAGCGCCACAGTTCCCGTTCCTAGCCTTGGCAACACTATTGACTAGGTCAACCCTTTGACGTTGTTTGAGCTGGTTGTAGGCTAAAATTCTTGTTTCAAAATGGCGAAAAATAATAATATTCCTGAGTGGATTATCATGGATATCAGTGGATAATTAAACAATTTTACTGCAGTTTTAAGTGAGTCCAGGGCACAAAATTCTTCAAATTTTCGAAAAAAATTTGTTGCATTAAAATACTTTGTGTTCTTTTCCGCTTAAAATGACGTTCAAATCGTATTTCTATCTTAATTAGGATAGAAGATATTCATTTTATTTTTGCAACATTCTAATAGCAGCCAATCTTTGTTTAAACCAGGGGTGTCAAACTCGCGGCCCGCGACGAACATTTTTGCGGCCCAGCCAATATATTGGCACACAATAATATATAATAAAATAACCGACGCAGAATTATAATAAGATAGGAAGAATTCGCTAAATGTTTTTTTAATCATACTCTTTTTTGCTATTATTAAACAAAATGCATATATTTATGTTGAATATACTGTAATTAGGTAAATAAACCTACGTTTCTATTAATATTGATTTTTTTGCGGCCCACCTATAGTTAAACCTTGTTTGTTTGGCCCAAGGTAGCCTTTGAGTTTGACACCCCTAGTTTAAACCTTTAAATGCGTTTTTCTGCATGATGGTTTTTTTCACCTTTTTCTCGTCTTTAGTCAAGAACCGTTCAAGATAAATATTTCAAAATTGGAATATGTCTTTTTCAATTATTTTACTTTAATTTTGATTAAGCAAATTTGAGAAAAATATTTACTTTTGAAAATATGATTTTTTAAAATTAAGTTACATCATTTTTTTGAAATTTTTACTCTAAATATTTTTAATTTTTTAAAATTAAAATTTTAAAAAACACTGAATCAAAATTAAACTTTTATATTTCTGTTTAATTAAAGGAAAAAATCCTGAAATTCGTCAAATAATATTTAGAGTTAAAACGATTTTAAATTACCCCACTTTAAAAAAAAAATAATTTTAAAATTCTTTTAAAACTTTATGAGAAGTTTTATGTGATTTTGTTTACAAATTATATGGTTAACCCTCACAAAAAGAATTAAAAATTTTAAGTCAATATATTTTTTTTCTTCTTTAAATGTGGGTTTACAACGATTCCCTCTTTGTTCGAGAGGAATGTAGAACGTTTGGCCTCCAGAAAACCTCCGTAAGTACCCCCAAAACAACTTGTCTGCTCTTAAATCGTCCTACAGTGTATGAAAAACATCTTTTGAGGGCCTTCCTAATAAGGGATGCACTCCTCAAGTTCTTTTCTGTCTGCGTTTCTTTTTTCAGTAAGAGAAGCAAGCATAAATCATTTTCTTCACTTGACGAAGACATCTTGAATACTAATAATTGCAGGATAAAAAGAACTTTTTATATACCATGTTTTAAAATTTTCTGTTGAATCATATAAACTTAAATTCTATGTATTAATAAATACTTTATAAAAATTTTTTTGAATTATCCCATCAACTTGAAAGAAAATGAAGTTAATTGGAAGTTAACTTGCGTTTAACTTTTCGTTCACGTCCCGGTCAATGGATGGCTGCACCATTCTACAAAACAAAATTAACTGAAAATGAATTCAAATACTGCTTAAAGATGACTAAAAGTATTAAAAAAATGCATTGTCATAGTGTTCTGAGCTATTCTAAAAGTTACAAATGTCTAGCTAGTCGGGATGTTAGTTAAAAATCGATTGCAAGATTTGTAAAGGACAAACACACACACACAAACAAACAAGAAAACAAGTTAATAAAAAATGGTAAAAAGGGAATGAAATCATGACAAAGCACACGGAAGCTAGGCCGGGCCACTGCTGAAGCATGGATGTGCCACAGCTGTGGCCAACCCGTGCGTCTGTTCTGTGGCTCGCGTTCGCCACTCGAGTGGCTCTGTATAATAAGGCCCTTACTGCTTTTTTTTTTTTTTTTTTACAATGCAGCACCAGTTGAACTGCTTTGCTTATGCAGTTTTTAAAACCGGGATTTCTTTCTGTAAAACAATTTTCTAAATGTATCTAAAATGTATCTAATCCTCTCTATACTCGTTGAGAATTTTAAAATTTGAACAGTTTAAAAGGAATAGAAATCTTTAAAAAGTTTAAAAAGCAAAGAGACTTTTCTCTGACAAATATTACTGTCTCATATGAGTACTCTGAAATTTAAAGTTCAGTTGAATTGTTATCTAAGAATAAATTTTCATAATTATTTTTAAAATGATCTTGTTTTTTTCTTTTGCAGCTTAGTCAGACACCTATTAGAATTCTTGAAAAATAAATTAATGCAATGAGGGTGTATCAATACTCTACCTTAGCGCTAAACTTTTAGCTTGTGATTTAGCTGCCATCTAATTACAGCGTCTGATAAAATTTGTTTCGATTAAAATATATAATTAAAGAATTACATAATTGTGTTTTCTAACAATATACTATAGGAGGCCCATAAAATTTATTGATATTTTAAGCGTCATTAATTAAAGCGTCGTAATTTTTGTGAAATTTTAGACCCATTGCAAATTTTCTGAGTTTTGTTCTAAGCTTGACATCACTCATTCGTTCTTCTAAGGAACTTTGTCCCTTGGAGCGTTGTACTGAGATTGATTTTCCGTTATTTTTCGAGCATACTTTTAAGAGATATTATGTTCAATACATTTTTTATCTTCTATTCCAACAGAGATTCAAATTATTAATTGATTTATGGACTAAATGAACATAACTATCATTCTTCAATTAATTTTCTTGTTTTTGGGAATAACCTGCTAGCTGTATCTGACTGACATCTTACTATACAGGACTCAACTTGTTGGGAATTATTTAATTTCAATTTATGTCACGATTCTCTGACAATGTATTTTAAAGTTATTTATTTGAGCTGAAATGGATTTTACAATGTATGTATACGTATGTTTTACGCACGTTTATATAGACATTCTAAGTTCAGTGTTTTCATTTCGGATGCTATTTATATAATTTTAATTACACATATTTTAATTTTAATTACATATATTTTTTTCTTCTATCCTTTACATTTTTGTGTACTGGAGGTGAAAGGTACTAATATTGAATGATTGAATTGAATTTTACAGAAGTGCGATGATAATTGAATTTTACAGAATTTTTACATGATTGAATATTACAGAAGTGTTAAATTAAAATCTACTTAATGCCCTTTACCTCGATACAACGACTGGACATGGTGCCTTTTCTAACTGGCATAGTTGCTTCTATATTAGCGTACAAGATAGAGCTTGCACCACTAAAATGTGTTAAAAAAATATGTACGAGAAATGTTAAACAGTCTACTTGTAAAAAATGGACTTGATGCCTTTAATCTCCGGCACACATATTTGTACTATTGCCTATAATTTCACTATGTTCAACCCGTCAATCGATTGAAAACGTTTTTTTATGTTCAGTGTATGGATTGTCTAATAGAAATTTTTTTATAATACTTAATTCTGTTTCATTAGAAATCTTAGTTTTGCTCTAGTACATTGGCTCTTAACATTTTTAATGTCGTGGAGCCCTTTGATGATCTGGTGAAAGCTACGGACCTCTCCTTCTGATAATAAATACTCATATAACGAATCATTCCAAATATAAAATGGGAATCTCTGGAATGTAATAAAGGATGGAAATGTAATAAAGCAACAAAAACTTTTAAAGAATCTAATTATATTAGAATGGCAAGGATATGCACAAAATAAATAACTACTGCACAGTTGTACAGCTGATTGAATTGAAAGGTTACTACGTGGTTTTTAAATTTGAAATTTAATTAATGCATCAATTTCAGTTTAAAATAAAAAGTCTTGAAATTTGTGTGAGAGAATTCCTGGACTAGAATTCTGCTCCAAGTCGGCGGAAATCCAAGGAGTCCATTGACCAGAGGTTAAGAAACCGTGCTCTAGCTCAGATGTGTCCAACCCAAGGCCCCACAAGATCGTCAACTTTATAAGTCTTATATTCCCAGAGACAAACATGCCTCTCTTCTCAATCACGCCTTATTCATGCCGTCGCTTTTAGGCATTACGTACATTTTTGAGCAACTATTTTCAAAGATGAAGAGCAAAATGAGCTCGAAATTTTTTGATGAATACCTTAAGAAATCGCTGAAGAATTGCAACTACAGTGATTTCCGCTCATAAGAATCACGGTTGTTATTACTGTTTTTGATTCTTATAAGCGGTTGATTCTTATAGCCGAAATTTAGGTTTTTGGACAGGCACACACACACCTATATATACATATGAGATAATTTACCGTAAAATACTGTTTAATTTACGTTAAATATCTTTTATCAAAATTATTTTTATAATTTTAAAAATACAACTTAATTTCTAGACCTATAAGTAGATACACATTATAGTAAGAGAAGAAAAAAAATCCAATATTTGTTACAACATACCTGCTTAACAGTTTTAACATTTCAACTACAGGAAGGGAGCAAGAAAAAGTATTCTATAGTAGTTTGACGTCATGAAGTTTTCAGGAGGCTGTTTATACCTCTTTCAATACTAAAAGTCTCAGACGAAGATTCACCTTCTAGCTTACGTTTCACAATTTGATAACGTGCTGAATCTACTAATGTCACACTTGCCTAAGTGATTGTGGATACTTCGCCGAAGATTTATGTGTTTCAGGTCCAGGAAACCGTGACCAGGATAGGAGAGGTTGGGAAAAAAAGAGTCCCTATTTGTGTTTGTCAGTGGAGAAAAGTGAAATCGGACCCGGACGGGTAAAGATGCCCCCGGGTCAAGCTAATAAGACAGTGTTGTGCTAAAGCGTTTAAGGGGAAACTATTATGTTACGTCTAACAAAGAAAGGGATGAATTTTGCGACTATATTCCATCTCATCTTATCAATCTTTCTTTAAAAAAAAAAGAAAGAAGGAACTTCGTGTCTATTGAGGGTTTAAGTGGCTTTTTTTGGAAAAATGAAAGGAAAGCGAAGAGTGTAAACTGATTCTTAAAATCGGTGGATTGATTCTTTAAAGCGAAAATTTTAACATGGAAATAATACATTTGTTTTTGTTTTCGCGATATTGATTCTTATAAACGGTTGATTCTTATAACCACTGACCACTATAAGCGATGGTTAATGTGCTTCCATCGAACCAGATATTGATGCATTATTCAAATGCAAGGTCAAATATTCTGTCTAGTTTTATGTTGCCCACTGTTTTTGTGTTAATACTAAAAAATAAAAACAAATGAAGGAAGTTCTGTTACTTAAATACGTTGACTATATTACACATTTTATATGCGGCCTATTCAAGCGAATAGGTGCACCCATGCTCTACCTCCAACTTTTTATCTCTCGGGCCGCATGCACGTTTGCTACGTTACGTGGACCATAACATAGTACTCTATACCTCATATCATAATGTCAAAAATAATCTAAATGGATTTAAACGTTTGTTTAAAAATGAGTGGGATTTTTGATGTTGAGACAAACTTTTCAGTATTCTAGACAAATCAGGTTGCTACGTGCTCCTCTTAAAACGTCATCAAGATAAGATTTCTATAGATGTTCTTCGCATATTTCAGTTTAGAATTGGATGATTCACAAAGATACGTTGATGCTAACAATGTGAGTAGCAGATGGCACAATTTTACAAAGTTTTGTATTTTTCAGGCACTCATTTCCAAAATTATGTATACCAAAGTACCTGCCTCATAACGAATAGATGTGTTTCGGGCCGCATGAGGTCGAGTATAATGTATACTATCGCCATCTAGTGGGAAGTATTAAGATTATTTTCTTATATCTTTCCTATTTGTACTCACACATGTCAAGGAATATGAGTTATTTACGCGCTGAATCATATATGGAACGCTACAGATGTCATTTAATTATTATTCTAAATTTTGGCTCACGCATAATTTATGACGTAATAACTCACAGTATCTCCTCAGCTGAGTGATCATTCCTTCACAGTAATTAAAAACTTTTGGCGAGATTTCGCCTCTAGCTTACCCAAAAAATTGATCCGCAGAAGAAAGTTGACTGGTACGAGCATTACTCATACCTCATGCCATCGAAGTCTTGGACAGCTGGTGTCGTTTTTAACTTTTTGGTTTTTCAATTTGCTCCGCAGTGAAGCTATACATCGTAGGCGTGCAAGATGCGTTTCATGCATAGCAGTGAAACTCGGGTTATAGAACCCACTGATTTTACATGTGTTTTTGTATTGACAAAGGATTACCTCATTAATGTTCCTGTTCCCGACTGTAGGACATACCTGAAAAAAAAAATGCATGTCCAATGACTCATCATTAATGTTACTCGTCAATAGATTTATTTCGCACAAAAAATAAACAAAAAATAAACGGATGAATATGTAAACTGACGCCTTGCATAGCTAAAAATATTTTTAAGAATTTGTAAGAACATTTTTTAAGTAAAGTTTTATTAAAAGATTACGTAACCTTGAGCATCCTCCTCCCCCCCCCTCCCAAAAAAAGGATGAAAAAACTGGAAAAACATGTGAAAATCGAGATATATAATACTGACTGCAAACGTTTATAGATATGCAAAAATATAAAAATGCTATTTAAAAAAAAATGAACTTTAGTTAAAAACCTTACTTAACTTTGTACCTCCTGTTTGCATAACTAAATTCAAATTAAATTAATGATAAAAAAAATGAAAAATGTGAGGAAATTAGGATATACCACTATTTTTCAACGAAAATATATCAATAAATACCAATTTTTATAAAATTGAAATTTTATTAAATTAGCCGTAAACACCCATCACAACCACTCGAAAACTTTTCATTCTGAAAAATAAAGGTATAAAACTGAAAAGAAAAGGCCTTTGAAATGTAGAAATGAAGGATTGAACACTTGTTATGACCTCAGTAAACATCTCGTAAGAAGAGGAAAGGGTGACATTTCAGTACGAAAAGTTCCGTTCCTTAACAAACACTCTTCTGAGTGCCTTGAAACGTGCGAATAGGGCTATCACGAATTCGGGAGTTACAACAGTTAAATATTCTTTGCCCTCCCCCATAGCGCAACGTATGGGTATGATACTCCAGCTCGATTATCATATCAAAAGGGACCCTATGTAGTTTAAAGCGTTATTCGCAATCACTATAAACAGTATGAAGTTTCTAGATGACATTTTATATGTCATAACAACTTTCATATCTACCAAATATAAGTTTGTGAATGATTTCTCTCGTCATTAAAATTATAACGAGTACCGTTAAAATGTCATAATTAAAGAAGCATTGACTAAGAAATGTTATATATTTGCCGTTTACGGATAAGTTTTTGTTCAATTATACTCTATTGTATAAAGTTGACTACTGAAATCTAACGACATAGGTAGGGGAAACCCTTGTACCTAGGACCGGCTATTTTTAAATGGCAGTATCTTTACTTATAACTAACTTACAATAATAAAAATAGTTTGTATACATTACGTGCTTTATTCTCTTTAAATAAAAATCACATCAAGTGTAGAAAAAAAAACAACTTGTAAATGATATTGAAAATTTAAAAAAAATTACAAATGGCCCCAGGTACAATAACACTATTGTACCTAGGGCCAGTTATTTCCAAACACTGAAATTGTTGTTTACAATAAAAAAAACAATTTGTATTCATTATTTCTTTCATGCACAACTTCTAAAATCTTCGTAAAGAAGAAATGTTAATTGTAGTCAATGTATTAAAGGAAGAAATGTTTATTATTTCATCACTTTCTAATGTATGTGTTTTCTCCATTGTCTTCTTAATGATCCCACATAAATTTTCTGTTTCAAACACAGATTTCGTAACCTTTTTTTATCAATTACTTTTTTCAATAATTGTGCTTGATTTTCATTTTTCTCGGGGGTATCAGTGAGAATTCTACACTTGCCAAGTTTTCGTCCACCTCTTTTCTACCAGAGGCCATGGCCCTAGGTACAAGAAAGATTATGGCCCTAGGTACAAGATGATGTTGTTTTTGGCAAAATTGCTTCCATAGCCAAAGTTTTTTGTTAGCTACCAACTTTAATTACTTTTTAAAGCAACACATTACACAAAAATATAAAATTAATGAAAATACAACTAAGTAGTCATATGCAGCTCCTCACGTTGTTGAGTTGTTCTTTCCCAGTCCTTACAGGAGTGAAGTTGACTTCCTCGATTGTTTTCAGTTAAGAAAAAAAAATTTTGAATGTAAAAGTTTTTGAATTTAAAAACTGTAAAAGCGAAGAGAACGTATCATGGGAAATAAGAATTATATTGAATTTTCACAATTTCAAGAAATATTATCTAAATTTCTCTTTATTACCACTAGATGGCAGCATCATTGAACTTTTGCTCCAGTATATCATGCATAGAAAAATTAAAGGTTTTTATTCAAAACTCTGAGCATTTAAAATCGCAGAAAGAGATAATATAAATGATAAAACAGTAATAAAATATTTAAAAATATTATTTCGTTTGAAAACTTCCAAAGAAGTTTTTTGCGTTTACATAAAATACATAAATGAAATAAATCCTAAGTCTTGCTTTAGATTTTTACCCAGTCTTTTGCTATGAAATTTTTCCTGTTGTCAAGTAAACATTCTCGTATTAAATTTCTTCATAATGGAATTATAGGTTCTTGTTAATTAAGGATTCTATATTCTTAGAATTTTTACGGGATTCTCTTTGAACGAAATTGAACTTTGAAAAATCTTAGACTAGTTCTTTGATTCCTGTTCCTATTAATAAAATGAGTTTGTTTAGGATAATAAGGATGGGGATCGATGTCTTTACAGATGGTCATTCGCCCTTTATGGAAACGATTTTGCAATTTTTTTTTTTGTTGTTTGCATTTTGAGATAAAAATTTGGCAACTTCAGAATAATCGTCTGCTACGGTTTTGTTTTGATTGGAAAGTAAAATAAAAGATTTATTTTGAAAATGGCTCCTAAAATTGATAGATGGCTCAAAAGTTACGTAACTGCGCTTTCCGAGGAGAAATATTCTTATCAACTAAGGGTTTAAAAATCGCGGTTAAGGCATTAAAAAAAAGGGTATTTATAATATATTAAAATTAAAAAGGAAGAAAAGTCTAACTGAAAGCAAAAATGAAAACATGACCGCGAAACCTCCTCCTAAGATTGTTCGAGCGCAGGTAAATATCAAGAAAGTGAAGTCTCTGATTCTGAAAGAAAATCCGACGACTCAAAGATCCATTGCATCGAAAATAGGAATGTCTTCTGGCACTGTAAGTAAAACCATTCATAAAGATTCAAAGTTAAAAAAGATGTTTAAACATAAAGTTCATCTGCTTTTACCAAAGAATATTGCTGAAAGAAAAATAAATTTTAGAAAATTATATGAAAAACACTTAGTTGCTGAAAAATGGAAATTTGTGGTAACACTCGATGAGGCATGGGTGTATTTAAGTGATTGTAACAAAGAAAGATCAATTTTCTATTTCTCAACTGACTAGAATGGCTGCACGAAATGGATTCGTCAGTGTACAGAAAAGTCCCCAAAGGGATTTATGATAGTTGCATGATTTTGTTACAACGGCAAATTAAAAATAAAAAATGTCTCAAGTAAATCCGAAATTAATTCACTCTATTACCAGCAGAATATTTTAGAACCAATTTTTGAAGAAGAAATTCTAAACTTATATGGAAAGGACATTGATAAAGTTGAGCTTCATATGGTCAAAGCCTCTAGTCACACGTTTAAATCAACTGTCGCTTATTTAGTAAAGAAAGAATCAGAAGCAGGAATAAAGTGTATCCCTTACAATGAAATACCTGTCAAATCCCCTGACGCTTCTCCAGTAGACTTTTTCGCTTTTGGTTTATTAAAATGAGCTTTTCGAAAGCGGCATCCAAGAAAAGTGAACGGACTTTGTAAAACGATCCAAGAGGAATGGGGTGAAATTGACATGACAGTATTAAGAAAAAGTTTACGTTCATGGAAAATTCGAATTAGAGCTATTGTTAAGATCCATAGCTATCAGATAGCAGCAAATCGCCACAAAAAATGGGGCATTTGTACATAAAACTATCAAAATCGTTTCCACAAAGTGCGAACGACCTTCTGTAATTCTTAGTAGTTGGTACCCGTCAAGACATGACGCCTGGATAGTAAATAAAAGTATTAATACACAAATTATACTCAGCACATCATTGCGAAATGTTGAAAATCATAATATTAAGAATAGAGAAATACACTTCAAAAAATTACTATTGAACCCAATAAAAAGAAATATGATTACTCAACAGCGGGAAAGAAATAATTCCCGTCAGGTTGAATTCTATATCTCACAAACATAATTAAAAATAAAATTGGCAGAGAGCTAGATTCCTCGGAATATAAAAATAAACGTGTTTATGCGGCCTCGTGCTTAGTAAAACCAGATTTAAACCTGTCACTGAACATGCGCAGTAAGCAATTTTTAATTGTAAATTATCGCTCATTAATAGAAACTAGCTGAGTGGCAACCCGATGTGTTGCATTTTCGATTTAAAATGAAATGGTTTTATTTCTTAAAGATTGATAACTGTTTAATCACTTTTAAAAATACATTAGAATTTTTAAAAAACGAAATTATGATTTAAATTTCCCTTTTTCAAATTTTGGTTTTTGGCTTTTGAAATAATTCTTTCAAATTTCCGTTTTCAAATTTTGCTTTTTAAACAAAAAAAGCTCATTCAATAGGGCAATGTCTCGCAGCATGTCACATCTCAACTCATGCAGATTTTACTTCTTGTTTGGCGAGGAGTGGCAAAAAATTGCATAATTTAACATGGCGTTCAGTGAGCATTCTTACAGCTTATTGAATAAAAAGCTCTCAGATTACGCAGTCTTTAGATACGGTATCTAAACAAAGGTATATCACTAAATTAAACATTCAGGTACATCCCTGAAAGGTTTATTCAGTATGTGACCCGTATTTATTGACAGAGGAAGACTGGAGTTACGATACAAGACGCTGGCCTGAAGTAACTTATCCTGATATATATACATCTCAACATAATAATAATCATTCTCATTATATTCTCTTAAACCTTGCGAAATATTAAAAAAAAGTGTTAAAATACCTGTTACATACAACTAATATGAGGAATTTTATAAATAAACTTAAATTACTTAACTCAAAATGAAGGTATTGTCCAAAAATACATGCAAACGCATAGGAACTGCTTCTGTTTTCTGCCACCCGATAATGACGTCATCTATAACAGAAGAAAACTGACGGAGGCAGTGACGTTGCGACGTTTCGCCTTATTAGAAAAAAATTCTATAGGTTTCAACTTCTCCTTTCCTGAAACTAAAATTATTTCTGGTACTTTAAAATTATTTCTGGATTTCAATTATTAAATAAATGACTCGTTCTCAACTATTTTGGCATTTGGTTATTTTCCTTTTGGCAACATGGCGGAATGTAAACATTACATCTCATGGGGCAAAAATTGCTTAAAAAAATAGAAAGACAGTTCTGATGAATTCAAAATTGGTGGCGGAAGAATCCTCATCACTTCCTCATTAATTAGAAACAAATTTCACGAATTTGCTGGAATTATTAGTGAGTAAAATAATAAGTCGAAAAATTACGAACTTGGCATTCAAGTTACATTAAGATACAATGGCGATCAGTGAGGGAAATTTCAAAAGTGAGTTTTGTAAGTACGCTTTTTTAGAATAACATTTTTTCTATTAAATGTATTTGGTATATTTTGGAAGCTGAACATCTAGAAAATACCGATAAATCGTAAAATTGACATTAATAGGTGCAGAAAACCGAAATATTTGTCCATCAAAATTGTCGATTTCGTGAAATTCGGAAAACTTCTTTGGGGAAAAAGCTTCGTTTGCAGTGAAAAAATTTTTAACTTTTGAAAATGTGCATATCCTTAAAGATGAAGAGTTGTAGAACACATGGAAATAAAAAATTTGTCGACTGGTGGGCGAAAAAGTTTAATTTTGCAAGCATGAAAATAGTGGAAATTTGCAAAACGGAAAGGAGCTGGCCCACCCAGAATGACATGTTTCTATTACCCGCTTCTTTTGAGTTCGGCTGTTTTAATTGAATAATTTAAAAAGTTTAAAGTTTTGAAAGTTGAGGATGGTATCAGTGCACGCGTCTCGTCCGACCGCGTCCATCGGTACCAGTCGCGATATCCTGCTATGCTCGGTTCGCGAGATTAGCCCGTCCCCGTGTCTGCTGACTAACAAACTAACATTTGTTTACCTTCAGCTGTTATTATATAGACTAGCTGAGTGGCAACCCGATGTGTTGTTTTTTTTTATTTAAAATCAAATGGCTTTATATCTTAAAGATTAAAAACTGTTTATTCCCTTTTAAAAATATTTTAGATTTAAAAAAAAAATAATTATTTAAAATTTCCTTTTTCAAAGTTTGCATTTTAAGCAAAAAAGCTCATTCAATTACAAAAAAATTCTAAAGGCTTTAACTTCTCCTTTCCTAAAACTAAAATTATTTCTGGTACTTCAAATTTATTTCAATTATGTTCTTTTGGATTTCAATTATGTTCTTCTAATATGTTCTTGCACCCGACGGCGGCTTGTTTCGAACCCGGGACCTTAGGATTAGACGTCAGGAGCGATACCTCTGAGCCACCGTTACTTCGGTGAACGGAACTTTGAGAAACGGAGAGGAGCTGGCCCACCCGGAATGTCAACTTTTTCTGCTGTCTTCTTCTATTGAGTTCGGCAGTTTTAATTGAATAATTATAAAAGTTTAAATTTTTGAAAGTTGAGGATAGCATCAGTGCACGCGTCTCGGCCGTCCGCGTATATCGGTACCAGTCGCGATATCCTGCTATGCTCGGTTCGCGAGATTAGCCCGTCCCCGTGTCTGCTAACTAACAAACTAACATTTGTTTACCTTCAGCTGTTAATAGTAAGATTGCGGTTACAAAAACCAAATTTGACACATGTATAGATTCAAATCTTTCGTTTAAGACCAAAATGAAGTAAATTGATGCAGTAGTTTTCTCTCACGGTCTGCCCAAAAAATCGGTTTAGCAACTTAAATATATAGATTAGTTCTCGTTAAAAATATAGATTAGTTAAACTTAGGTCGACCACTTTCAGTAATAAGGCGGTTATTTTCAAGCGCCTTCTCCTTTCACACCAAGATTAAGATTCTATAGCCTACAGTAACTTCCTACTAACGTTTTTGGTTGGATACGGCTCTGTATGAAAGTCTCGAAACATTGCATGTTATAGCAAAAAAAGAAAAAATAATAATTGATTTGATCAAGAAAAATGGATTTTCAGTTTTTTCCCTTCTACTTCTAGGTATAAGGGTGACCCAAATGAAAGTTCAATATTTTGTTTTTTTTCTGTAATGGTTTATTAGTTGAAATATGTGAACATACAGCAAGTAATGGGGATACACGAACTCCATATCAGATACATAGAGTAGTCGTGTCCGTTCAAGAAAGAGTACTAGATTTTGGATACACTGAGCGAAGAACGTCCGTGGTTTTCTCTGAAACCGGTCTTACCAAATCCGAGGTCCTTGAAAGTTTGAGGTGAGAAGTAGGGAAATCCCATCTGATGCAAAGGCAGTCGATTCCACAGTAATGCCTAGGTCATGTCTCGTGATCTATGGCGATCTACGAGAAACACATGACGAGAGGGAGAGTAAAAGACGCCGCGAAAGAAAGAGGTTATCAATAATAACGTGGTGGAAGACGGCTACCGTAAAGACGTAAAATTGTGTATAGTTTTTGTTAATTGCAACTGTTTTTGTCCTGTGCCTGTCAAGAAATAAATTGGTGGTAGTGTGAACCGGTGTGTTCAATTTAGAACGACGGACACCAATTTACACACACACACACACACACACACACACACACACACATATATATATATATATATATATATATATATAAAATTTTAGAGGGGTTGAAAAGAGAAGTACACATTTATAGAGGCAAAAATGTTAATTCATATATTGGCACATATTTACATATGTAAAATATAAAAAAATCAAATAAACAAAAAATAGAAATGAAGCATTGACTGCTAAAACACTTTAACTTAAAACCTACACTAGCAAAGAAAACATAAAGCTTTTCAAAAAAGGATAGCGCAAAAGCTTCATATCCTCATAATGAAAATACAAATATAACTAAAAATAAATAATCCAACAGAGTTAAATAAAAACTAGAAGAATATAGGCAAAAAACAAACGGAAATCAAGCACTCAGGGCATCCACGCACCAGAGGCAAGATTCTGTATAAGTGCCGGAACTGAATCATAAAAAGACATAGAGGTAACCAAAAGGTCTCGTCATCAGGGAGCCTAACCAAATCCGTTACCTCAATGGGAACTTTCTGAATAGGATGCAGGTAAGACCAAAAGACATCCCAAGGCCCCGAGAAATAAACATATTTACATATTTATAGATAACAAATATTTACATATATTTACGTATTTATAGATAACAAAAACAGCAGTACTCGCATGTAAGTAAACAGAAATTCAAAACCAAAAAACGAAGAAAAATCTAATTTAGGTCGACTTCTAAAAGTTAATTTTAATGGTACCATTTGTTTATCTAACATATTTATACTAAGAGGTGTAATCTAAGCTAGTTTCTAATAACAACCAACACTGTCTTTCAGCGGGTATACCGAAAATTATGTTTGTTATCCCTGATTTTATCACGTACTTTATCTTTATGGAAACAAGTATTTCTTCCTCAAAAGGTTTTTGATGCTCTTTTACGATATTATTTTCGATGCAACGTCAAGATATTTTTAAGTTTTCATAATATTGCAAATGAACAGGCATGCACGTATTGTATTGTGCAATGTTATGAAGGTATGTGCAAATAATAACGAATGCAACTCAAACAATGCATTTCCGAGAATATTCGGCATTATCAACAATCTGTTGTACAGCTCAATATCCAGATCTGTATACGATCATGATGATATTGCGTTAGACTATTATTATGCTTACCAATCAATCATTCATATATATATATATATATATATATATATATATATATATATATATGCATGTGTGTGTCAGTGTATGATACAAATGCAAAAGTAAAAGGGAAAACTTCAAATAAAAACAAAGTTCTAAACGGCATTTTAAAATGAAAATAAGAAATTACTGTTAACGTAATAAAAAATATTATATCAAATGCAACTTTATATTAAAAACTAAAGGCCGATAGAGATTGTCGTATAATTAATATATATATATATATATATATATATATATATATACCCAGTGGCAGAAAGTTTTGTAGCTGTCTGCGACAAGCTTTTAAAATTTCATAACCTGTCTGCAAATTTTGCATGTAATTTTATCAGATAAATAATACATTAAACCAGCTATTTTTTATCATTTTATTTAAAACATGGGAAGCATGATGCATTCTCATTAATTTTGCTTATAACTTTTGAGGTTACAAAGCGTTTCATCATCTCACTTCTTGTTCAGTTGAAAAGTTAGAAATGTAGGAAGTTTTTCCTTCAGTTCGTGGAATGCAATTTTAAATAAATGCTTCAGATCTGGTGCATCACCCTCAGTAACAATTGTGTATACTCTATTGCACATCCATTCATTGAATATCTGATATTCAAACCACAGAGTCTTTCTTAAGTCCACGGAAGACTCCACAAAAGGAAACACATTTAAAATGTCATTGAAACTATCTTCAGTGAGTCCCTTGTTCTGTTTTGCTTCCTCTATGCTAACATTGTTTTTTGGATAAACCAAAAAATTATAGTTGAACAAAACACTGCTCTGGTCAATGACAGAAAAAAATGTTGGTTTACCATCTGATTCAGTTTCACAGAAATATACACTGAACTGTTCAATTAGAGTTTTTACATAGTTTGATAGGCATAAGAAATTACCTCTTAGCTCATCACATTCACTAGCTTTGTGTTGTGATCTAAGACTCTTTAAGATAATTGGTTTCTCAGGAAGGGCAACTCCATGGTATGTACTGGAAATACCATTATTTGATGAAGGAAACATTTCCAGTGCTGTTGATAACAAGAGAAGAGGTACGTAACAAGAGAAGAGGTGCGTACTGCCACGGAAAAAAAATGTCCGAGAGTTGTGGACAATTTTTAAAACATTTTATTGGTGCAGACAAAAAATGTCCGAAATTTGCGGACAATTTTTGAAATTGTTTTCATTAGTGCAGACAAAAACTGTCCGCAAGGGGTTTTCTATGTCCGCGACGACGTCGCCGTGTCGCGGTGTTTCTGCCACTGGGTATATATATATATATAATATAATATAAACTACGTAAAATTTATGTGAGTTATTGTTAAAATGATTCTTCAGAGGATTTTTCAACTCTCAGCATCATTTATTTTTAAGTTATCAGGGATTGCTCTTTATTTCTCTGCAATTAAAAGATCTTTTGGTAACATTTGGATGTTTAAGAGTATTGAACGCAAGGAAGTATTGTAAAATCTACCCCTTTAGTAAGAACAAAGTTAACGGATGTTAATGGAACTATTTCGGTCAAAAAGATTTTATAATTGTTGAAAATATTTTTCTTGGTCATAGATTACAAAAAATCTTATATAACTATCTATTATTTGTTTTCGAAGAATCTACAAGTAAATATCCAAAACTTACATGAATAGAATATTCATATATATAAATTAAAACCTGGCTTCTTTATCATTTTGAGTTATGCTGCATTAGCAAATGATATCTACTTAAAATGCCATTAGGACGTCACTAACTGTTCACAAATTAAGTTTTTAAAACTATTTGCTATTTCATACGGAATGAACATTGAACGCCTCAAGTTTCTTTTCGTATATTGCTTTTCGAGGATTGAGCGAGTTTCATGTATGTTTAATTTCAGTTGACAGAGAGCACAGGACCTTTTTTATAAGTTGAATCACTCTATGATGTGTATTTCGGTATAGATTTTTTCTTTATTTTTTAAACGCTTTATTTATTATCTTTAAACTATTGGAATAGTTTTCATCCGTCCAGCTCTGGGTCAACTGATTCTTGATGATCAAATGTCGAAGGTGCAAAAGTTTAAAAGGTGAAGTATAGCATTCAATTATGAGTTATAAAAGGATGTTAGACTCGAAAATGATAGGCAGATGGTAAAACATAAAAATAGAAGAAATTATATTTCATGCTTATATATACACTGCTCAAAAAAATTAGGGGAGCAAGCAAAGAAATTAAGAAAACCGTGCGAGACAGCCACGTATTGGCATAAAATGGATAATACACGCGTATCAATGCGCAATACAGAAAAAAAGACGTAAAAATATTTGTAATTATGCTTTAATTCTTTGAAAATATGGAAAAAACATGAAAAGATAATTTAGGGCAACAATTTGGTTACATGTAAACGATAAAAAAAAGTATTGTTTAGAAATGATGCAAGATTTTTAATATGGCGTGTGATCTCCTCGAACAGCTAAGACTGCTGCACACCTGTTTTCCATGGATGCGATGATGTTATCGATAAGACTTTGGGGAATACTGTTCCACTCCTCAAGAAGTGCAATCTCCAAGCCTCGGAGAGTAAAAGGAGGCCATGGTCTTGCAGCAATGCGTCGTCCGAGCATGTCCCAAACATGCTCGATTGGATTCAGGTCAGGTGAGCACGCTGGCCATTCCATACGCTGTATTATTTCAGCTTCAAGCATGTTCTCCACAAGACGAGCTGTTTGCGGTCTGGCATTATCATGCTGGAAAACAAAGGAATCTCCAATGGCTGCAGCGTAACGTATGACATGAGGTCTCAGTATCTCGTCTGCATACCTTCGGGCCGTCAAAGTACCATTCCGAATGATATGCAGGTCCGTACGTCCACCTATGCTGATTCCACCCCATACCATAAAAACAGCTCGTCTGTATTGCGAACTTTCATGAACGAATGTGGGGTTATTTCGAGGCCCCTTTCCCTCCATACCAAAACACGTCGGGTGTCATACTCCAGACTGAATCGGGACTCGTCTGTAAACAGCACTTGGCTCCAATCATGTTGCTCCCAATCTCGATGTTCAGCAGCCCATCTTCTTCGGGCCGCACGGTAGCGTGAGGTCAACGGAATGCAGACCATTGGCTTACGTGCATACAGACCTCCCTGATAAAGCCTATTACGTACTGTTTGGCTGGACACCCTTCGTCCTGTTGCCAAGAGCAACTGTCTTTGCAGCTGAGTAGCATTGTCTGTTCTGTTTCGACGAGCTGTTAACAGTATATACCGGTCATCAGTTGTTGTAGTGGCGCGTGGTCAACCTTGCCCTGGTCGACGTCTAACATTCCCTGTTTCTTGGAATCGATTCCACTGCCTTGCAACGACACTTCTGGCGACTCCAATAGCGTCCGTGACACTACGTTGTGTTTGCCCGGATTCAAGTCTGCCTATAATACGCCATGCCATGGATTACGGTCAGAGCCTGACTAAGGCAGGGGCATACGGGGCAGTTGCCCCGGGCCCCCACATCAGAGGGGGGGCCCGAAATCGAATAGAAAGTTTAGTAATAGGTATTAAGTTCTTCATTACTGAAATAGTGAAGCAGAGGGAGGCCCCCAAAGAAGATTTTGCCGTAATTTACGGTAAATCACGTTGTTGAGACATTTTGAAGTCACCTTTTTTCAAAAAGAATAACTGAGCAATCGAATTTCACAGTTAAGGCAGTGAAACAGACGTTTCTGCAACATCCCGATTTCCGCCCTTATGTTCTTTTTTGGGTTTTTAACGTCATGAACTTTGATTTGCATATGAAGTTTTCTTCTTCTGTTTCCTGCTAGGCTTTAAATTATGGATGATTTATTTTATGTTACTTATCGGTGTAAGTATTTGCTCAATTTCGTTTAAACCATGTGCTCCCCTAATTGTTTTGAGCAGTATATATATATATATATATATATATATATATATATATATATATATATATATATATATATATATATATTTCTTTCCGAAAATTTCAGTCGGTATGATCGAGATTACAACGAGGAAACAGAAGAAATTATTGATCTCTTTTAGAACCACAAGACTGCTTGATTTTATTTGTTATTAAAACATTGTTTATTTATTTATTTTTTTTTGTAGGGAATGGTATTAAGAATGATGGCTCTTGTTATGCGGAAATCAATACAACGAAGCCAGTTAAATTCAATTCAGGCTAGCCAGTTTATCCAATTATTTCACACTTTTGTAAATAGAGGGAGCCACTACCGCATGTTAAGAAATATTGCATTTAAAACAGTAAAAAGCATAAACCTGATCTTCAAAAGTTCTACTTTCAACATCAAAATTGTACTTCCTGATCATCAACAGATCTACTCCTTTGTAGAAAGAAAAACAAAACCACTTTCTCATCTTTATAGAAATAAGAGTTACAAATCCCCTTTGTTCATAAAAATCTATTTAATCTAAATTTAGAAATATCCGAAATGCAAATTATTTTTTTGGTGATCTAATTATTTCTACCAGACAATAATAGATGGCGCCACAATAGCACAGGTAACGGCAAGTGATTAATTTAAATTCTTTTCATAATCCCAAAATGCTGCTAGTTCAGTGACGTAGCGAGCATAACTGGCGCCCGGGGCACAATACCTCTTTGGCTCCCCCGCCCCCGAAAAACATATATAATATACAGGATTAGTGAAAAGGACCATTTGGTGCCCGTCTGCGTGTGGCGCCCGGGGCATGATAGACCCCCCCTCTCCCCCTTTGCTACGCCACTGTGCTAGTTACAAGTATTGCAATGATAGATTTTGTAAATGCCTTTATGAAATACATTAATATCTATAAATATTTTTAGGCTAGAAATTTTGGTTAGTTTGATCAGGTCCGATGACCTTATCTTTCTCCTATCAGTTAGCTCCGTTAACGTATTCTCGAGCTGTGATTCTAGACCGGTAATGAAACTAGGAAAGCGAGGGGTTCAGGGTTTAGTCTCATCACGGAGTTCGGAAATTGTGTAGAAAAAAGGTAGTTCCAGTCAAAATTATCTCCTAAAAAAAAAGTTAAAACCAGTTTCTCCTTCAAAAAAGGAAAAAATAGTAAAACCAGGATAAGGATTCTAGTTGCTCCACTCGTCTACACCAATGGCGTAACTCGCTCCTGTTGAGTCCTGTCCAGGTTATTTAGTTTTGAGAGCCGCCTATTTTTGAGATAAAGAAAAAAATAGATACACACCGTGTAACCTTAGATAACTCTCCTCCCCTTTCCCTGGGTCCAATAGCTCCTCTGTTGCACCAGGCCCAGTAACAGCACTGGTCTGGATAATTTAAACTGCGAAAAATTTTTAAACTCTCAAGCATGATATTTTTAAAAGAAACCCTATATAAGCGACTATTTAGTGGCTATTTTACTTGATCACTGCTAGACCGGGTAAGACCAGGTCGGCAGATGTACGATATTACACAGAAAAATACCCTTTATAAAACCTTCAAAACAGGCCCTGATTTTCTATTAGGCCCGGTAGGCCCGGGCCTAGGGGGCCTCCGAATGTTGGGGGCCCCAAAAGTTTTTATTTTAAAATTCAAAATTCAAAATTCAAATTTTTTTAGAAATTTTACCTCTTTTTTAATAGCAATTTTTTTTTATATATCCTTTCAAATTTGATAGATTGGTTTATCATATGTATAGTTATATGTATAGTTCATCATATGTATGTTATGGTGTATATAAGGTATTAATAAGTTTTCTGGTTGCACTGTATTGGTCTTTTAATGATAAAGTTAATACAAACTGTGCCCATAAAGTAACCGGACAATTTTTTATAAATAAGAAAAATATTACTCACCTTCAAATAAATTTATCTCCTTCAAAATAATGGCCAAAGGAATCTGTACAATTTTTCCGACGTTTCTTCAAGTCATCGAAACACTGTTTACAGGCGTTGGAAATCCCCGTTCGCAAAATGCGCGTAACATTTGATTTAATATCCGAGACGTTTTCAAATCTCTGTCCTTTCATGTATTTTGCATTTTTTTATTACAAAGGATTTATTCACCACGAATTTGTTCCTGAAAATCAAACAATTAATCAGTATTTTTACAAGGAGGTGCTTTTTCGATTAAGAAACACGATAAGGCGAGTTAGGAAGGAACTGTTTGATTCTGGGCAATGGTTTCTTTTACACGATAATGCTAGGCCCCATACAGCAATTTCAGTACAACAATATCGTGCTAAACATTCAATTACAGTGATAAATCACCCACCATATTCTCCCGACTTATCGCCAGCAGATTTTTTTCCTTTTTCCGAAGCTTAAGATGGCCATGAAAGGACAGAGATTTGAAAACGTCTCGGATATTAAATCAAATGTTACGCGTATTTTGCGAACGGTTAGTTCCGACGCCTATAAACAGTGTTTCGATGACTTGAAGACACGTCGGAAAATTTGTATAGACTCTTTTAGCGATTATTTTGAAGGAGATAAATTTATTTGAAGGTGAGTAATATATTTCTTATTTATAAAAAAAATGTCCGGTTACTTTATGGGCGCACCTTGTATGTTGTATTGCTTTTTGTTAATTAATAATGTTCTAGAATTCTACGCTTCAAACAGCCAATTCTTGGTAAAATGATACTTTCACAATGATTCATGATTATTTTTTTTGTGTGTGTCAATTTTGCAAATTTTACGCCCACATCAGTATTAGGGAGCCCCCATCCCGAGTTGTGCCTATAGTCAAGAATTTTCTAAATCGGGCCCTGCTTCAAAATGTTTCTGGTGAAATAAGCTTATTTCATTTATTATTTTCATATTTATTTTTTGTTATGCTATCGCGATCTTTATGTTAATTCTTATCTGTTTTCTCTTGGATTCTTTTAAATTTCACTTAGCAGTGTCCCGTCACAGAACTCTAAACGATGTTAAAAAGAATGTGTTTGACGTCTGGAATACTGGTTTGGTTGTCAGCTTGTGCTTCGGTACAACTTTATTAGTCCGGCATATGACATTGGTTGAGATTGGCTCCTTCAGATTAAAGCTTCATTGTGTAAATAGTATAAAATGAAAGCGTAGACTACTTCTACGAAGGAAATTGAGGGCATAACATTCATGTAATAGCTGAATGAAGCAAGTTTGTATTGCTATGAAAGTTAGTATTGCTATATTTTAACCCATCTAGTAATAGATTCGTGATTTTATTTGATAACAATTTCTAGTCATTTCTACAATAGTATTTATAAGAGGGAAAACATATGTTGTGGTGTTGTCTGGTAAAGAAGACCATGAACATTGTAAGTTGAGCAGACAAATAAAAATATGAAAAGACTTTAAAACGATTTGCTTTTTTGTCGGTATTAAGGGTTAATTTTTGATAACTTCCTCCCTTCATTGTTTATGAGTGTTTAAGTAAAAGGCAGATCAATCTCATTAATTAATGGATACTGCTGAATATAACCTAGTTATACATAATGAACTATTTAGTTCATTATTTCTAACAGCTACAAAAGCGATTGAATCTCAAAGATCATTGTTAAAAATGACCTGTTAGATTTCGAATCTCTATTTCCCTTCGCTCCTTTGAAGTTTTTTTCCAGACACCTGCTCGAAATCGTGACGAGAATAAAAGTTAAGTTAAAGATTAACTTAAATTTAAGGCAGCCACAGAAAAAATTCAAAGAGGAAATCAATACAGACATTGAGCTTGGTGACGTAACAAACGTTTATTGCACTTAAATCTTTAAAAAAAATCACGGTAGTAGAGATGTTTTATTTGTGTACGACACATGTATTTAAATAAATGATTTATTAATAAATCTCATGAAGATATCAATTTCCAAACAAAATTCCTCTTTTTAAATTAGAAAAAAACCTTTAAAAAATGCGATTAGCATTTAATTAAAATGCTTTTAAGAACTGGATATTCATATCTGTAACCAATGATTTGTTAAGGAGTATACTCTATTTTGAAAAAAAGTCCCATTTCAGTCTCCTTTTTGAGTTTTAGGCGTTGAATTGGTGAACTGGACACTAATGAGACTGCAAATCCTACAGCTTCTTGCTAATTGCATTTCAAGTGCAAAGACTACATCGTATTGGAAAACTGTTTATAAATGTGACAGATAATTAATCATTCTGTAACGTTAATACATTCCTTAGCTTAAACAACATTGTAATAATTAAGAATCCTTTCCCCAGGAAGGAGGAACAGGGGGCGTTTGGACGTAAACTATTCCCTATTTGTAGTCTACAAAATAAAAAGGAATGGTTATTAAATAAATAACCAAAGATATAATTCTTAAGTTAAAGGAAAATGAAATGACAAATGATCAATGATAAAAAATTCTATAATAATTTTGATCTGAGTGAAAACCATCAGACGCATATCCTGATGGAGTTTTACGTTTATATATGAAGTGGAATCTGCCTGAATCTCTATTCTAAAATAGAGATTGGGGTGAGGGCTCTTGTCCATCCAGCTGTAGATTGGATATGGAAGCTTTAGGCTTGCGTCTGGACATTTTCCCCAGTGTTTATACACGTTATGAGTAATCCATCGCAGTGCTATGCATTTCACGAGATCTAAAGAGACATCATTATAATTATATCACACTGGAGATCAACTGGTATATCATTAACATCATTTTAGTTAATGGTGAGTTTTGCCATTTTACTTAAGTTATCACAACACAGAACATTGAATTTATGCGGATAATTCCATTAAGTTTATTTTAGGATGTTCAACGAAATGGCATGGCAACTCAGTTTGGTGGGACCGAATCCTTCCTTGAGGAAGTTTCGTGTTCATTAAGAGAGGAAGTGTGAATGACTGCGATGAGAGAAATGGTTCCGCCCTTAAGAGTGTGAATTTCAACACATGAACGTCTTTCTTCTAATATCCAAAGGCATACCATAGTAGTTCACTGGCTAGAATGTATCACCGGATTGTGGGTTCGAGTGCGCCTCGCCTATATTTTATTTCTAATCATGTAAAATATCACGAATCTGGAATTGCGAAAGATGAAGTCTTTGCGCTTTAAAATATTCTTTTAATCGAAAATTTGTAACATAACATAACTTTTTACAGTAATTTATTTTTAATATAAAATTAGCATGTATTAAAATAGTTATAAAAATACGTAATATGGCCATTAATTTCTACATATATTTTTCATCAAAAGGAATATTTTCAGTTAGAAATGTAAAAACACGACTGAACAGATTTGAGTCGTGAAATGTTTTGAAAGGTTTGATATTTTAAAATTTGATTTTGAATCTAGTTACTGTTATGAAATTCCTAAATGCACCGATTAGAGAAGAAAAATTTTGAAAATTTTCTATGTTTGATAATAAGTGGTGGTGCAGTATTTACAGATGGCTACATCTTTGAAATGAAATGGATCGTAAGAGCTTTGTCATTTCAACTAAAGTGGAATATTTTTACCGCTGAAATATGAAATACCAAATAAAAAACATGCAACCCTCTATTACAATCTCGTGAGTTGAAAATTGAGATTGTAACGATAAAATTTACCATATTAGGGATAACTGTCCAACATGCGAGACCCTTTTACCTTTTGTCTAGAACATTCTTTCCTTTCTGTGTTTTATAGGCATTATTTTTTGTTCATTTACTATAGTGTACTTTCCAATTTTAATAAGTGTTCTAGATTTGTTTATATACCTAGAAAAACATCGAATTATCAGTTATGTTTTTATAAACAAAGTAATGAAGGAAAAAAATGAAGAAAGATGTATCGTCAACTGGATAGTTGAAACTTCCCCAGAAAGAGACGAGGAACTGTCAAATATTTATAAATAATTGTAGAGCTGTTCCTCCTCTATTGTCCTTCATTCGCGTTTATTTAAACTTTACATTTTATTGTATCTAATTTAAGGAAATTAATTTGAAACGTAACTTTAATAAAACCTGGAAGTTTTCAAGAGACTGAAGTAAAAAAACAACAACAAAAAAAAGCATTAAAACCCAGCTTATATTTTTATATTTGTTTCGCAATATATTTCCAGTCTGCAAATTTGTTAGCTAATCTTAAGTGGTTTCTAATTTTAACTTTCATTGCTTATGAGCATTTAAAGCAATTCTTCTATTATAAATTAACACAGTAAAAGTTCTAATCTTGATTAAAAAAGTTTAAAAAAATTCCAGGGGAATTTTAGGAAACGCTCACGTGTTCTAAGCGTTGACATTAGGCCGGAAACAAAACCACGTTACTTAAAAAAAATCTAATGTTTGTTTTAACTCGTTTTCGCTTCCTCCTGTTTCCGTCTTCTTTTTACTCTCTTCTTTTTACAGAATTTTATCCCTTTTTTTTTCCCGGGAAAGAGACTACGTCCAAACACACTCCGCCCTTTGTCTCCCCTTCCCCTAACTGCGAGATGCGCGCGCAGCTGCTATTTCGAAGCCACTGAAGGACAACAGTAAAACCCCCTTTGAGGTCGGGAAAACGGGGAGGGCGTTCAAACGCCTTCAATAAAAAAGTTTTTTTTAGCCCTGCATTCATTCACACAACACTGGCCCTTACCGCCTCCACCCCCCTTTTAATTTCAGAATGCAGAAAAAAAGCATTTTATTGGATGCGGGAATAGTTTTAAGTACAACAGCTAGAAGCAAAAATGAAGAATCAAACAATAGGGAAAAAAGAAAGAAAAGAGGGATTTGCAGATTGAAGCGTAGAGAGAAAAAAAGTTTAGCAGTAAGAAATAGAAGTTAGTAGCAGAATTTCGGGTCCGTCATTAGAGGAGAGTTCCGTAAAACGTTCACGGTGTTTTTTAATTACTGGTTTAATTGCGCTCAGATGTGTTTATAAAAGTGACGTCCCAGACTTGCGGAATGGGGAATGAAATAAGAATGAGTCTGGCTGCGTTCTTATGGCCACCGCATTGTTAATTAAGTTTTTAATTATGTAGTTCCCCCTCCCCTGTGCTCTTCCACCCGCAAGAGCTGATGCGGACAAAATCCCGGCGGCGTTGATTAAACAAGAAAATGACAAAAGCGAAGGCTCCTCCAACGGTACAAGTCTGTTTGAAAAAACTCTATAGAATCCTGCGTTTTGTTTTATTGATTATTACTCTAAAGCTTATGAGGAGAAATCTTCATTTAGGTGCGTTACAGCACTTTTTTTTCCCTCCGGAGCTTTAATGCAGTAGTTATCATCCAGCTCTGTGCTATTTTAGTTTGCTTAAAGGCTATAAGCTCTCTAAAAGTATGCTTTGTAATTAGAAATGACCTCCTACATTTTATACATTTCGCATAATTAAAATTGATTGGTATTATCGAAAGTTAGCTGTACTTGTGGAAAAGATTCTTCATACCTTAATTAGATTTTTTATTCGTGTACCATATTCCTAAATATATCTGGAATGATGTGCAACGTGATATACTTTTGATAAATATTAAACTTCGGGAAAAAGCCGTCTTTTCTCTCTTAATATCTATTTAAATGAAACTTTAGCATTTTAGATGGTGTAAATAGATAGCAGAACGTATTGTCTTGAAATACGATCTATTACTTTTACAGGGAAATCATAGATACTGACTCTTCGCAGGGATTGTTTAGTTCATATAATACCGACAAAGAAGTTTGTCCACCTCGTCTTGCCAGATGCCTTTACAATATCAACATGTATAATACATTACAGCTAATTATAAACCTAGGAATTATTTATAGGTTTAAAAGAGATTTAATTTATGTTGTGTTGGTTCAAATTTAACAATTACTCATTGAAATAGTTTAATAACTACAAACAAATCTTTACTGTTACTGAAACGTAGACTGTAGTGTTAAAAGACAGATGAATAGATGTAAGATTTTTGTTCCTACCAGTCTTTATTTGACATAAATGTAATTATGAGTATGTTCTTGAATAGGAAATTTGTGATTCCCAATAATCACTCTCGAATATTGTATATTCTATCAACGAAAGTTTTTCGCCTTACATACATCTCGCAATTCTTATTGCTCTTGTTCTGTCAGCATTTTCTTTTCTTTCCTGACTGATTTCTCTTTGATAAATTACTCTCCCTGGTGAAAAATGATCTCCTTGTAAAATCTTCCTCACCTCAGTTAGACTTGAGTTTGGGACTTAAATGCATACAGAATAATCTCTAAGGATTTCACTCTTGTCATCAGGTTCAGATTCCATGACACAGTGAGTTTTTCTCCATGAACCACGGTGTACTTTGAATAGTCTGTTATCCAGAACGTAGCTTTATAGAATTTGTGTTAGTCTGAGAAATGTTTAGAAGCCAAGTAGATGACAGTTAGAGCTATATGAGGATTAGTATCATTATTAATTGGGATCTCCGAGTTATACATTACTGATGGTTTGTCTACACAGGAGGATATTCTGTTTCTTCCCCATCAGCGACGGATTAAGCATCCTATAGGTCATAAGCACAACCAAATTTTGAGTCCCTCACATCGTTATGGAACATATTTTCAAAATTTCTGCTGTTGAATAAGCGACGAATGTTCATTTGTACTGTAAAGAAGATCTCAACAGGACTTCTTGAAGTAGTAATTGAATTTTTTGCTAATCATCCCATAAACTAATGTTGATAGTATTTATTTTACCACAACCAATGGACATTAAACTTAAAAAAAAATATCCGTGAATTTTTAAAAACGCTTTTAATTTTAAAATAATAAAAAGTTAATGGCGAGGATTTAAAAGTTAATTAAAAGTGTATATAAGCACTATTGACTTTTTATAAGTCAATAGTGCTCTAAGTTTATTTATATATTTTTACCATATATTATATCTTGCCTTAAATATAGACAATTTACTCGTAAATCTTCATTATAAGCTGATACATAATCATTTTCTATAAACATTGTTCAATAGGCAAATTGGCACAACAGGAAAATTGTTTAGAGACATGTTGATTAACGAGTTATGTAAATAGCTTTTAGAGCTATTTAAAGAAACACTTGTGTGCATAAAACATAAAACACTTGTGCAAAAACAGCTGTATGCTGCAAACACTTGTGTTCAGAAAAACAACATTCGAGGCTATTGATGCAATTTTTCCCTTAATTATGACAGTTAGTATTCCTAATTGTTAACTTATTATATTAAGGTATTAATATTTTTATAAAGGCTTTTTAAATGTAGGCAGTATAGAATTTAAATTTTAAAACCTCATATTCTTTTTCACGGTAGCTGTTTCCTATGCATTCATTGATACAGTCAATTTCTTATATGTCAAGAAAGTCGTTCGACTTTCTTGACATATAAGAAATATCGTATTTAATAAATAACCCTTAAACCTTAATAAAATAATAATATAACTGTATGTTTCATGAAATCAAAGAAAACATAGTTTTTAGAGCAAATCATTGTAAATGATATCAAAATTATGTGTATTGGTTTAATGTATATTATTAATAGTTTAATTATCTTGTATATGTATATGTTGAACCACTTACTGAATGGGTGCTTTTAGTTAATAATTTATTAAGTGTAAAATGTTGAGCCCAAAGACTGAAAACAACAATCCTGATTTTAGTTCTTTCAATATTTTCAGCTAATAGACGGAAATACACTCAAATTGAGATTTTAAAAATTGTTTTTTTATTTAGAAACATTTTAAGTATTTCATACAACCGTTTGTATATGGAAATCTTGTAAAAAAATATAAGCTGGAAAAATTTTCCTTTTCCTAATATTATTGAACTATTTTTATTGACGCCAGTGCACGTGTCTTCTAGGTAATTATAGAAAGTTTCTCTTGAAAAACGTTCAGTTTTCGAGCTTGAACTTCAGCAGTTGTGATATAGTATGTGTGTCATGTTTCCCAATCATTTCTTACCCTGTCTCAAAAATCTCCCTTTAGAAAGCCCTCTCATTTTTTCTTATTTAGATAATTATTATTGAAGTTTGTTTAATATCAACAAAACATTTTTCATAATTAAATGCTTCGTTTTAAGACCCCGAGAGCAAATCTTGTATTTGTTGTTAATTCTAAACTAGAAAATCATTTTAACAACTAGGATACCAGGACTCATTTGTTCCTATTTTGGACAATTATTAGAAGAGTCTGTAATATAGAGAGAAACTAGTCTATATCAATTTGACTCGAAAACTCGGCGTTAATGCAATACTTCCAATAACAAATAATGAGATGTATTCAGCATTATTCGACGCTAACAATATTCTTTGAATATATTTACTTTAACTTAATGTTCCTTGATATAAAATTCTGGAAGCAAAATTGCTAACTTGTTTTCCATGCTTTAAGCTATTTAGATGGGATTCTTATTCTGAATTCAATTCCGTATGTATAGTTTTCTCATGCTCTTCGAAAAGCACATTTAAACAATTTCCTAAAACCTTTTCTCGAGAAACATGTATCTTGCAATTGTACAGCTAACATGAAAAAGCTCTATCAGATTATTTGATTCCGCTTGATTTGGAGGGATAGCTTCGAATTTGCTCAATGCTTAACGTGTTGATCTGCGAAACGAGCCAACTCGGCGTATTTGAAGAGCTCTGGAAACTAGGGAGGGAGGCATAATTAGTCGAACGGAGTATCTGACATTTAAAGATGGGCGAGGAACTCGCTTAATCTATTTAGCCATAGCCCCATGCTGCAGTTAATAGCCCAGAGGCAATGGAATGCTACTCCATTCGCTTGGCTTCAACAATAGCCTGGAACTTGTAACAATGCCAACATCGTACATAACCTAGCCCTAGGGATTGGATCTGGAGAAGACACCATTAAGATATTGACCCTACACGAAACTTCGCTAACGTCATCTGTTGACTCAAGGCCTTTGTGTACTGAATTTGTTAGCCAGTATTTTCATCCACAGTATGGCTGCCCAGGGCCCTTCGGAAAAGGTTTAGCAGAGAAGAGACACGTCATAATCTTTAAAATAACAGATCGATGAAGGCATTACTCTACACTTTCAGTAGTTAGTCAATAATAACAATCAAATTCAAACTATCAAAACTATTTCGAATATTATTGGAGTTACCTTTCGAGGTTGATTTGATAGCCGGATATACCATATATTCAAAATTTCACTTCAATAAAAATCTTCATCTTCTCATTAAATATAGGCAGTAAGATTTCTCTTCTGGGTCTTGGAGAACCCAGTAAATTTTCCTGGATAAAATCCTTTTTTATTTGCAGTTACAGGATACTTGAAACAAATAGGATTTTCTCCATCATGTACCGGCAAGAGCCACTGAATGTTCTCGTGTTTACGCCGGGTAAGGACTCATTAAATCTGTAGTCCCTCTATGTGGTTTGTATGGGTGTGAATATTCACGATGATTTTCTGAACATTGAATCGAATCAAACTGTCCTCCAAACTCAAGTTGGGGGAGATTCAAACAAAGCCTTTCCTAGCGGTGCTCCACTTCATTTAGAGTATTTGATGGCTGTAGCTTCCATAGGCTCGAAGGAAATCCGGAAGCACATCTGCCGGGACAGGACAAACATGAAACCTTTGAAATGACGGGATCTTAAAATACATTTTTTGAAGGGATAGTTTCTTCATAAAATCTATTGTTCAAATATAGTTCTTCATTAGACCGAGGAGCATTAGGCGAGATTGTCTCTAAGGACAATTCTCAAATGTTAAGATCGTGGAACTCTTTGTAATATATTCATGTCAAAGAATAATGTATTTAAAACTACTATTATATTAAAAAATGTAATGATCTTCGAATTTGTGAATTGTCTATACAGGCATTTTTTTGGTGTGAAAGTAGATCCTTAAATGCAATGCCCGATTTCGTTTGAAATCCTTATACAAAAAATGAAAATTTTCCAAAATGGTTTCAGTTGCTTTGCGGTATACATAAATAGTTTTGTGGCCTGCAAAAATTTTTCAAGGTATCCAATACTATACGTTCCTTCTTGAAACATCTTTCACATGAACAAAGCAAAACAGAATTTAAAAATATACCTTCTAAAATGAGTCGTTAGAAAAATGCTACAAATAAAATTGCTCATAGCGTAATATGCAGGTTGAAAACATCTGATGTGCTGCCTTTAGAGATAATGTTAAGGAAATAAAAGTTAGATACCTGGTTTGCTTTCGCAACATTTGCAGTATTGTTACTATGAATATACTTATTATAATACATTGAAAATTTCCTCAATAATTTTGTAAAGTAAGTTATAAAAAGGTTTATTATGCCTGTGATTAGGATAAATTTTACGGTTAGAGTAAATTCGATTTTTAATTATAATCCCGAAGGGAACATTGTAAAATTTGTTGAAACTATTATTAAAAACCAGACTTTTTATATATAACATCACATAAATATACCAATTTTTTGTTAATAACATTTAATTAATTTGACACGTACGTACGTACGTATATATGTATGATAGGGAAAAAAATAAATGAAAAAAATCGTAATACAGTCGAACCCCGTTATAGCGAACCTGGGATATAACGAACTCCCGGATATAACGAACGAAGTTTTTGGTCCCGGCGTTTTCCTATTCTATTTAATGCTAATTTACCCTTTTATAGCGAACCTCAGAAATGTTAAGAATCGGCTATAACGAACCTTTTTTTTCAGTCGACTGATTTTTTATTTTTTATTTTTTATTTTTCCGCAGTTGTGAAAACATGACTTCGACTCTGATTTCATATGGAAATGTATGTCAGCTAGTGAAACTCGGAGTAAATCAGCGATACGTCTGTTTATTCAAGGGTAGAAACATCTGCATTCTTTCTCTTTTACGATAGCCACTCTGCAGTTGTAATCCCGCCAGTAATTCGGTAAGCGAAACCACAGTAAGAGGAGGAAGGGGAGGGGAAAGGTTCACCAAACGGTCGATGAGAACAAGTAAAAGCATGAACAGTATAGCATATGCGCACCCGAGAACAAGGGGAAAGGTCAGCTCAGATTCGAGCCGGAAGATTCATTTACACACGCAGGTGAAAGGGAAGTCATTTCATCTAATTCACCTATTTGAGTGTTTATCACAAGTTAAAAATTCGCTTTTAAGAAATCATTAGGTACATCATGTCGAGCAAGCGTAAAGCATTCTGCATCGAAGAAAAAGTAAATATCATAAGAGAAATACAAAATGGAGGTAGCCAAGTTGACATTTGCCGAAAAAAAGATTTATCGAAATCTACAGTTGGAACAATATGGAAAAACAGAGAAAGCATACTTTCTGCTTTCGAGAAAAATTTGAACTCCCAAAAAAATTAAGAAAAGCTGACCATCAAGAAGTGGAAGAAGCTTTATTAAAATGGTTCAGCATTCAAAGAAGCCAAAATGTACCAATTTCTGGGCGAATGCTTCAGTCAAAAGCTGATGAATTTGCCAGTAAATTTGGAATTCCATTTTCGTGTTCTAATGGATGGTTAGACAGATTCAAGAAGCGGAACAACATATCTTCCGGAAAAATTGTCGGAGAATCGGGAGATGTTTCAACATCCGACATCGATACGTGGAAAGAAAATATTTGGAACGTTATCTCTAGTGAATATGACGAGAATGACATATTTAATTTTGATGAATCTGCACTGTTTTACAAGATGACACCAAACCAGACATTAAAATTTAATGGTGAGAAATGTAATGGCGGAAAATTGTCGAAAGACAGAATCACATTTCTTGTGTGTGCCAATATGAGTGGAACTGAACGTCGTAAGCTTCTAGTAATTGGAAAATCTAAACACCCCAGATGCTTCAAAAATATCAAACGGCTTCCTGTTTCTTATGAAGCCAACCGTAAGGCGTGGATGACTAAGGAACTGTTTGAAAAAGAACTTTGAAAGTGGGATCGTGAACTTTCAGCTAAAAAACGGAAAATTCTACTTCTGCTTGACAATTGTAGTGCACACAAAAACGATAAACAGTTACAATCGATTACAATTGTACTCTTTCCCTCGAATGCAACTTCTGTAGTACAGCCTATGGACCAGGGTGTCATCAGAAGCTTTAAATGTCATTACAGGAAGCAGCTCATTTTACGAATTTTAGAAGGATATGATAAAAATTAAAAATGTGACGTTTCTCTTCTTGATGCACTTATAATGCTCGAAAAATTTTGGCGGCTTGTTACAGATTCTACAATTAGAAAATGTTTTCGACATGCTGGCCTAGCAAAGAATGTTGAAGAAGAAGATGATGAAGATTTACCTATCGCGATGTGGATAGAAAAACACAATATTTCCTCATTCTCGTATTGTGACATGCAATTGTTTGAAACATTTGATGATGAAATCATTGCATGTGAAAATCCGACTGATGAAGATATTGTGGAAGAAATTAAAATGAATCATTCTGAAATCGAAGATTCTGCATCTGATGCCGGTGAAGAGGAGCACATAAATGACGAAATCCCCGCCATCTAAGATTCTACAGCAGCGATGAGTGTTATTAATAAGTTTTTGTCTACACAAACAGTACAAGAAAGAGTGTTCGAGTCATTTGATGTATTGGACAAAGAAATTCATAAAATCTTTTTGAAATCGGCATCACGTCAGCAGACGATTACCGATTATTTCTGTAACAAAACAGTGAGCAAGAATTAAAGGTAAAATGAATTTATATCCATTTGTCTTTCATTTTTAATTAGTTTAATTAGTATAGTATCAGTTTAATGTTATCGATTTTAGTCAATTTTATTCATTAATGGTCATTTTTAATAGATTTTATCGTTTTTAATACATTATTATTGAATACACATAGCAACTAATGAGTTATACATTTTGTGAACATTTTTCTTAACGATTCGGATATAGCGAACCACCGGATATAGCGAACCAAACCTTTGGTCCCTTGAAGTTCGTTATAACGGGGTTCGACTGTAACATGTTTTTCTTCCTAAGAGAACAAGTCCTGTGTTTCGTAGCAGAGATATTAAGCACTAACTATTAGTGCTCTATCTTCTAAAAGTGTACTATAACTACATTCTTAAACAAAAAAAACAAAACAAAAAACGATGCACCAAGAAAGGGTAATGCAAATTGGACGCAAATTGATATGCATACAGGTTTCGACGGAAAATGCAAAATTTTAAAGTTTGGCGGCCAGTAAATGAATATGTGACGCTACAGCGCATCTTAACTGCGCAACTGGCAGGATATTAAAGAGGAGAAATTTCGATTCCAGGTCATAAATTCTTCGCGAATTTCATTTCGCGTACTCGGGTAGACAGCAACTATGCCTCGCATACAGATGCGAGAACATTTTGCGCAGATGTCAGCATTTGAGAGAGGACGTGTAGTTGGGCTCAAAGAATCCGGTTGGTCTAATCGGCGAATCCCTGGACATTTGGATAGGAGCGATGCCATTATTAGACGATGTTGACGGGAATGGGTGAACCATGGCCGAACACAGCGTCAAGAAGGAAGCGGTCAGCCTAGAGAAACGACAGAACGTGAGGACCGAGCAATCGTCAGAGCGGCACTCACAGCCCCAGATTCCTCATTATCATCGATCGTACGTGCAACTGGTGCTTCAGTGACAACAAGGACCCTACATAGGCGGCTCAGAGAAAGGAGGCTGAACTCACGGCGCCCCTTGCGCCGACTACCGTTGACCTCTGTACACCGACCAGATGACGTTTGGAGCATTATGGACAGGGCCCTCAAACCAGCTCGGGACATCCGCCACCTCTATCAATCAATGCCAAGCCGAATAACTGCTTGCATAAGGGCCAGAGGTGGACCAACGAGTTGGGGGCTTTTTCATTTTGTGAAACTCTTTTTCTTAATTAAATCATTCATTTTTTCTCATATTGTAATCATTCATTTTTCTGTACATGTACATCACATCTACCGATTTTCGTTCCATTCAGGTGACTCCTTGGTGCGTCGTTTTTTTTTTTTTGTTTTTTTTTTGCCTAAGAGTGTATTTGCATGTTTTATAAGAAAATATGCACACAAATTTACTAAACCAAACATGGAGTAGAAAAACCTCAATATTTTACCATAATTTATAATTGTAAATAATCGAGTATTTTTACTATTATTTCAGTAAAATATCCAGGTGTACTTCATGTATATATGTTTACATTTATAAGTGCGTATGAATACGAAAAAGCATTTTTGTGTGCGGAAAATCCTAAAAGATACTTAATATGTCTTTAAATTTTTGATGCTTTAATTCAATTATAATGTAACAACGAATTAAATATAAAATAGATATAGCTTAAATTCTATATGTTCTTTTGTTTTGTGTGGTAATAAGTATAGAAAATTTTTTTCTAATTGCTAATGAGAGATAACTTTCTTTTTACAAATTTTTTTCTAAATGCTGATGTAAGATAAGTTTCTTTTTGTAAAGAGAAAGTGTAACTAAGAATTGAACAGCAATTTACAAATGTACCGGATGAAATGTCACAAACATGAAAAAAGTTCCCCAATCGGTTTATGTTCCGTTGGTTTGAATGCTTTCCTTATTTTTCTAATAAATTCTGCTAATGAAGTTAATTATCCCAAAAGAAGATATTCCGAATTATTTCATTTCGACTTCCAATGTCATGTGTTCATTAAAGTTGGTCCGCTGGTTTTCCTAAGTTTTGTTTCGCGGAAATGATTAACTTTCAATGTCTTGCGCACACATGACTGCCTTCTACAAATTGTGATTGCAAAGTTGTTTGACTTAATTATCTAACTGTTTTAGCAAACAAGTCTAAACCATAATTGTGCCGTGATTTTAATTCTTGTTCTGATTAGTAGGACAGAGAGCGCTTTGTTTGTTCAGATACGGCTAAATCTACCGTGGATCATTTTTAATATAATATTCTTAAACCTTGCTCAGGAACGAGACTAACGATGCTTCATTTATAACTAAATTAAAACCCAAACAGCTTCTATACTTTTTATCTTCACTGAGTCCATATCGTTATGACACAAATCTTTCAAGAAATAATTTCTGACGAAAATACAACCAGTTTGCTTTAATTTGCTTGCGTGGATGCTACATCACAAGAAAAGAAAATTTCCAAGCATTTAATAATTAAATAAATTGCTTAAATTGAATAAAGAAAACTCAATTCTTTAACATAGCATTTATTTGTACAAATAATATTCTTCTTTGTCGGTAGATGGCGCCTGAACGTTTTGAGTAAACACTTCAGATTTTTTTATAACTTAGCAGAAAACTCACGATGCATTAATTTTTCATTAAACTATTAAAATAAGTATGTTCTGGCTTTACAGCGCGTGATTTCGTTTCACTCTTTTTTTGAAAGCGAGAATCATCAGGTTGAATGTCGGTTCTTCATAAAACTTTCAAAACTTTATTCTTTGAAAACGAGTTATATAATAATTTAGAGCTTTTGGCCCCTAAAAAGTATATTTACTTATTGGGAAATTTCAACAAAAAATTATCTTTTTAAAAAATTTAATTTTGACTACAGAGAGAGTTCTACCTACTGCATCGTTTTCTTCGGATAAATTAATAATATCACCTACCACGTTACTAATTCATTGCTGAATATTTGCCTTTTTTGGGTCTAAAGTACTTCAAAGAGATTTCTCTAATAATTAAATAATGAAATATATTTTTCATGCATGTAAGTCTTGAATCTTTAAAACTTTGGTAGTATTTCAATTTTTTTTTGTTTTGGTCTGAAAATTCTTAAAATGTCTTTATATTCAGTTTGAGGGAATATGTGAAACTTAATTTTGTAAAAATATAAAAATTTTTGCGATATCATTAAAACTTGAAGAATGTTTCTATACCATGAAGCGATCGTTTGCTAGAACAAGGATTAGATCCCTGGGCTCCAATCCTCGTGACCAGTGTTCCATCTATCTGGGTGATTTGAGGAAACATTTTCAATGATTTTTTTAATGACTGACTTTTCAATGCCTATCCAATGACTTTTCAATGACATATCTCAAAACAACACAACAACATATGAGAAATGAAATAAATATAAAAAGATTTCATCCTTCGCTTTGATAGTTTAATTGGTTGCAAACATGCCTTGAGCTCTGAAGACTTATTTCAATTACTGATCTAAGCGCAGTGTCGTTAACATGCTATCCGTCTCTTAGGAAGAATATCATCACTCGAACATTTGACAAAATTTTATGTAGCAAAAGAGAGAGATAAATAATATATTCCAAATGACGGACGTTTCTTGATGCTTGAATTCCGTGTGAGCTGACGCCAAAATTTATCGATGGGTGGCGGGAAAGACCTTTATTTCACTGCTACGATACACACAATGGAAAAACTAATTATATGCTAACAAGACAGTGAAAGAGCGAAAAGCATTCATGTCGTCATCCACTTCCATTTATATGTAGACGAAAGAATTAGCAGATTTGGTATTTTTCACCAATAGATCACTGCTAAAAATTTTACCACGGATTAATAATATGAATCTATGTAAGGGACACAAGGGGATAAATTATTAAACGCGAGAACGGAAATGTAAAGCTCTAGGGGGCAATTGAATTGAATTTTTTCATGTGTTCTGTAATCACCATCATTCCACCCACAGATATATATATTAGGGTGGGTCGAAAAAAATAAATATTTTTTTTTCGCAACGCTTTAGTGCGGAAAAGTTGCCTATTGTAATAAGAAGAAAAACGGCGTAAAAAATTAAAATCGGTTAATATTTTCCATTCACGCATCATCTTATCGCGTATTGTGGTTTGAAAAACCTAAATAAATTAAATTCTGATCAATAATCAAATTTTTTCCTTTCAAGCAACGTCTTAGAAAAAACAGAAATTTATCAATATTTCGCAATTTTCACTGTGCTACTCTTCGTTTGTTTTGCTAGAACAAAATGAACCAGAACTCACTTGAAATAGGTTGAACTGGTTTGAACTAGATTGATCCATGGTGTGGTCCCTCCCTACTCTGCCTACTTGAAAATGAGAAGGCAGAGCAGAAAGCTTTTGATCTTCACCGAGCACTGGGTGGCAAAGAAGTTCCTAAAATAGGAGAGTACTCGGAAATTGATGAACACAATCACAGTTCTATTGAAGACTCAGAGTATGAGGAAGATGAATACAATCGACTGAAAAGGAGTTTATGATCGGGCAACAGCTCTCATTGCGTCGAGTGTTCTGCGAGACGTTGGGATGATAACCGACACAGAATCTTCCTGTGTGATTGATAAGAGTAAAATAAGAAGAGACAAGAGTCGTGTTAGGACCGATTTGAAAAGTCAATTCACACCCCCTGAGGAAAGTTGGGGTCTTTTCTTTGAAGGACGAAAATATGATACTTTGTTCGTCAAAAAATAGAATGACAAGCAATTTCGCAGGAATGTGAAAGAAGAACACTATTCTCTTATCCAACGACCTGGATCAACTTATATTGGACATTTATCTCCTTTCTCCAGTTCATCAAATGATATAACTCAAAGTATTATTTCTCGTTTGTCTTAGCAATCAATATCACTAGAAAGACTAGAAGTAGTAGGGTGTGATGGCGCTGTAACCAGTACTGGATGGAAGAACGGTGTCATCCACCGACTATTAAATCATGTAGGACGATCGTTACAGTGGAGCATATGTCTCCTGCATTTTAATGAGCTTCTTTTTCGCCACATTTTCCAACATATTGACGGTCAAACTGCAGGACCTAATTCTTTTAGTGGGCCAATCGGGCAGCAGCTCACTTGCTATGAAAAACTTGCTATGGTTGATTCTGAACCCATAGATTGTTCGATTTCTGATATAGACAGGAATTTGTTGAGCAAAGACCAACAGTATTTGTTGGGCATTTCAAATGCAATCACCTTGGGGACATTGTTCGGAAGACTTGGCAAATTGGGTCCCTGGTCCTTTGTCCCATTCCAGATGGCTAACTGCAGCCAGAGTCCTTAAGTTGCATATAAGTTCATCAGATCCATCCGGAAACTTAAAAGAAATAGTTGGCTTCATCTTGAGATCATATATGCCTATGTGGTTTGCCATAAAAAGAGCAAATGTTTTACTGGCGGACCAAAACATGTCTTTCAAGCAATCCAAACATCACGGTATTTATCCGACGAATTACTTCAAGTTGTCGATCCAGTAATTCAACGAAATGCATTGTTTGCGCACCCAGATAATGTTCTGTTGGCTATGCTTGTTGAAGAAAGAGAACGTATTCGGGAGCTTGGTTACAGAAGGACCTTAAAAGCAAAACAAACCGTCCAAAAGGAGAAGACTGTTAGAAATTTCGTACCATCGAAGATAAACTTTCAAGCTTCCGATTACATTGAAATTATTAATTGGAATTCTTGTGTGGTGTATCCTCTCCCAGTGCTGCGGAACCTAAGTGAAGATGATATTAAATAATTCATAAATTCTGACACTACGCCCATCAGAGAAATATTAAAGTTTCCCTGTCACACTCAGGCTGTGGAGAGGTGAGTCAAAACTGTGACAGAGGTCTTTAATAAAGTATGTGGACATGAAGCTAGAGATGGCTATATCCGAGCAACACTGAAGTCTAAATTGGTTATGCCTCATTTCTAAAAAAAATCAGACTTTAAATGTGTATCTCTCTATTCTGAAAAAAAGTAACTCCCGCTGCCGCTGTCAAAAGCTTGTCACGCTATCTCCTCCGAAACCGCCCTGGCTATGGAGTCGAGAGCGATACCAATGGATGCAGAAAAAGGGGAGGACCAAAGTTAGATATGTCTCATCTTCGTCGGACTTTAAGTTTTTTTTAAATTTTATATTTTGTGGGAAAATATTGACTTTTTCATCTTCAGATTACGATAACTCGCCAAAAAATGATTGTAGTATTTTGATCTTTTAACATTCTAAGACTGCCGACATTTCTCTTTCAAACTGACCTCATTTGTTTAAAAATATTTTAAACAGACTAATATTTTGATGAAAAAATGAAACACAGTTTTTCAAGAAATATCGTCCCATATATGGATGTAATATCGATGCTCCTCAAGTTTTTATCTTACAAAGAAAATATTTACATCATCTGGAAGCTGAAAGCTTTCTTATTGATATAAACCTCCTTTCAAGTCTCTATCTTAAAATTTCGATTTTTTAATTGAATTTTGAAGTTGATAATTCAACAGTGATGAAAAGCCCTTCGCATAAGGGTGACAACAGTAAATGGATGGAAGCTGTTACATAGCCCAAGAATCACCCCTATGTATCTCGTTATTAGCCCTAACAGAGGAGCGAGCCTAGGGGCGAAGCCCCTAGTAGATATAAAAAAGAGTAAAAATCAGAGTAAGCCAAAGAATTCTACTTTTAGGAAAATCTTTGTAAATAGATGTAAATATAATGTAAATTCCACACCCGACAATTAGATGGTTGGTTGGGTAGAGTGTGGGTGGAACTCGACGTGCAACCACCTACGAGTGGTGAGTTCTGGGTCGTTTTGTTCTAGCAAATCGAGAGAAGAGTTGCACAGTGAAAATTGGAAAAAATTGTTAAATTTCTGCTTTTTCAAAGACGTTGCGCAAAGGGAAAAAAATTAGAATTATGATCAGAATTTAATTTATTTAGGTCATTTAAACCATAAAACAAGCATAAAAACTAAAGCATGTTTATTTTAAAAGTTTAAACTAGCAGAAAAAAATTACAAAAAATCGCGATTTTTGCAATTTTTCATAAAATTTAAGTACGATGCGCGAACGGAAGATGTTAACCGATTTAAATTTTTTTGCTGTTTTTCTTCTTATTACAATAGGCAACTTTTCTGCACTAAAGCGTTCCGAAAAAAATGATTTTTTTTCGACCCATCCTAATATATATATATATATATATATATATATATATATATATATATAGTAAAACTTCTATAGAAGGCTACCCCTCTAAACGGCCACTTTTTTTCGGAATCATTACTAGCCGTAATAGAGAAATTTTACTATATATATATATATATGCTTGCTTAAATACGAGAACATTATTTTTGAAATTGTACTCCTTTTTACAGTTTTACAGAAGAGACGAAACTCAAATTACTACTATTAAATTTATATTTATATTATTGAACCAAAATATAAAATAATTTTTTCCCGAATGACATTGATTTTTATTTAATATTATGAGTTCGTATATTACGGGAACTTTAAATGTCAAGCCCTAATACAGAAAAATTCTTGTTTGATCAGGTTTAAATTTGGCGTACTGTGTTATTATAACACACTTTTCTGACTAGTATTTTCTTAATTTTTTTTCTTCTTCTAATAAAACTTAAAGAATGTAGGATTAAAAGGGAAGCCTTAACTCGTATATTCAGTTCTATTACAACTTCAATGAAGGAATGCTCGAGTAAAATCTATGAGATAGTGAGAGGGAATAATGATGATGAAGGTCTCATATGTTTTACACTGTACGATTTTGTGCTACATATTTTTTCTCAAATATACTATAAATGAAAAGAAATCATTAAAATTGAAGGTAAAGTACTAGCAATTTTTTTCCAATAATTTGCCTTAAAATGGCTAAACGATCAAAGTAACCAAACTTGCATGTTCTGTAATCACCAAATTACAAAGCACATACATAATTTCAGATCAAAATACTGCATGTTATAATATTGAAGTAATAATATTGATGCACTACATCAAACATTCTTTTATGACGTCATTGAAGGAACGTCCGCGTAAAACTTACGTGATATTGAGACGAAATAATATTTTATAAGAGAAAATATATTTTTCTTATGAATTATCTTAAGGAAGCCTGAATTATTAAGTGTATGGAATGTTTCCTGAAATAAATCAACAAACTGAAGCGATTATTTTGCATTCATAATCTTTATTAGAAATACACAACACCAAAGTCAAAAGTAGCTTTCTGTGTATTTGATGTCTAGATATGCCTTGAAGATTTAATATGTCCATGCTGTCGGTCAACGTGCGCCTTAATATAAGAGTTCTCCTTTGCTCTCACCTGCATTTTTCTCGGAGGAGGCTGCAATATCAGAGTCATTCCATGGCAGTTGCGTCATTATGTTCTCATCTCGATCCTAATAATGCTATTTCCCGAGGCTTGTTGACCCGAGTCGCGTGGCACTCATCCATAAGCTGAACCTTTTAGAACCCCTCCAATCTCTCTACTTGCCCCAAGCGCTCGATTAGAAAATAAGGGACCCCTGAATATCCGCAGGGGTTCGAGACCCACTTGAGTGCTAGATTAGTGCGCATAAACACTTGCTCGGGTTGGGTTGGCCTCTCGAACTCTTTACTTCGAAAAGTGGAGGAACTGAAAATCCCGTACTTTCATATGTTTGAACTATTTCGACTGAAGACAATGGACAAAACCCCTCTTTTTCTTATTGCCACTTTCTAATGATGAATGTAATGAACTGGGTTGATGGGTGTTTCATGTTATACAATGCAAATTTTTGTGCTGCATTTTCTTTCTCGTTGCATATGCTGTAAACGTAGAATCAACGATAAAGCATTAGCAGTTTGGTTGATCGAAATTTTTAAGGTAAAATCGTAGAAAGCTTTTATCTTGAAAAGTCGTCAAATCTCGATGCAAATGTATCATTTGAAATCAAAATATTGCGTTGATCTTAAAATACGTGTAGCGCATACGATCTGGAAGTTCGACAAGCAACTACAGATATTGTTGAAATGCAGGGGTGCTGTTCCGAGAGGAGGTACTTAGAAATATTGCCCTCCCCCACCACCACACACACAGAATGTATAAAAATGGAATCTATTGAGAAAAGTAACTGAAGTGTCACTAGGAACTATGTCGTTTTTCTTTAATCTGTTTAAGATTTATCTGCTGCATAACTTGGATTAGTTTTGTTTTTACGGATCAGTATTGATTACATTCTTGAAAAATTACAAAATACCTTTAGAACTACAAGAAGCGTATTAATGTGATAAATATTTTTAGATACATATGTAGTATAATGACTAGTATCGTTATGGAATTTATTGTTACTACGTAGATCTCTTTGTTATTCGTTTTAATAATAATATTTTATTGATTTATTTATTTTATTTTATATTTTCTGAATTTTTAAAAATAAATTCTTAAATAATTTTATGCTAGTAAATATATAAAAACATAAATAACAATCTCAATCAGTATGTTAATCAAAAATAATATATTTCTAAAAAAAAACAAAATTGAAAACTTGAAAGATGATACTCCAAATTAAATAATTATCCAATGCTTCTTTTTAGTTTAGTATTATTTTCTTCCCAAACTAGTTTTAAAATGTTGTTTATTGAAGCATTGGTAGTATATTGCATGCAATTATGCTTCATGCTTCATTGATTCTGAGTGAAATGTCTTAGTTGTAACTTTGCCTCCCGTGCCTGATTATGTGGCGGGATATGATGTAGCAGGTTTAATCTGCTGTTCATAAAAGCTTTAAAGTTTTTTAAGGATCTTCCAGAGTCAAGCTGTGTTTATCTTAAAGATCACATCTTTCAGAAACAATCATTTGCTTAATGACACTGTTAATAACGGGATGTTATCATTAAACTTGATCTCACTGATATTAATTTGGTTATATTTCATGTGTTAGTCTTCAGTTTCAGATTATATATATACAGTAAAACTTCTCTGTAATGGTTCCGAAAATAAGTGGCCATTTTGAGGGGGAGGTTTCTTCCATAACATTAGCTCCATGGGGTTCTAGAATCGGTTCGAACAAGATATAACCATTTAAAGAGGTGGCCGTCGAATAGGGGTGGTCGGCTATAAAAGTTTCACTATATATATATATATATATATATATATATATATATATATATATATATATATATATATATATATATATATATATATATATATATATATGTATGCACATACACAGCGCAAAGCTATCTGTAATAATCTATGACTTTGCTAAAGTGCTTTTACATCCGGGCAAATAGTGGATTGAAAGTTGTATTCAATTAAAATGAAGAATCGAAATAGACAACGAGTAGATAATATTAGGGATAATATTTTAATCAGATTGAGTTTTACTTTAATGGAGAAACTGCAAAGATAAATAGAATCTACGAAGTAAAGAAGAGAAATATTCCAAGAAAAATAAATAGCTGTAAAGTGTTAGTTTATAGCTAATTTTATTATTATTCTTATTATAATTATTTTTATTATTATTATTATTATTATTATTATTATTATTATGTCTTTACTTACAAGTATGCCCTGTTGCAGATATTAAATATTGGCTGAATTTTTTTTTCTTTTGTGAAGTTAGAGAAACGTTGGTATGAGTAAGTATCAGAGTGTATTTTCATGTAATATTATATATATATATATATATATATAGTGCATTTTTGTGACGGAACGCAGTTCCGGAATCTTTTTATATTTAAAACTGCTTTTACTCAATGAAGGGATGCTAAAACCTGAAATGTTAAATCGATAAATTACTTCAAAAAATTTTTAGCCCAACTTTCATTTTGTGAATTGAAATTTCAAATTCATTTGTCTTTGCCAGTATCCAGATTGCAGCATCCGTTCTCAATTATATTTTACTTAAACAGTAACACAACAGAATTCCTACCTTGATATTGACAAAGGAATTTTCAAGTTTCAATTGGAAAATTTGTTTACCGTTTAAAATTTTTATAAATTTAAACCCTAACCTAAAAATATGAAATAGATTGACAACTGTATTTAAACCTTTTGCACCCAAAAGAGTGAGAAATATTAAGGAGTGGATGAGAAAAACCCTACACTTACTTCAGAATTTTTGTTTTAATAGAGGTGGATGCAAGTTAAGAAACTGGCCTAGTTGTTGGAGAATTGAGCAAAATAAGGACTTTATTCTATTAAATAGGCTTGGCTTAATTGCCGTAATCATAAACTTGGATGAACAGCATGTTTTCCAATTGGTACTTTAGGAGTAGAAAAAGAAATGGGAATGAAGATTTCCAAAGAATGGGCAAATAGTAAAATTACATACTATGGTGATAACCGCAAACAGCATGTCTTGTCTCCACGAAAGAAATTTTTTTATCATAGGGAGTCTGCTGGACATAAAGCTTCAATAAAATTGCTGTCAGAAGGCGAGAAACAACGTCTTTAAAATTTATTTAAAAAAAATTATATCCTCAAAAAGTGATAAATGCAAAAATTTTCAGCACAGCTTATAAAATAGCAACAGAAAATCAGTCATTTCATCAAATTTGAAATTGAAATCGATTTGCGAGAATTCAATGGTGTGGACATGCGTTGTGCATTCTACACATGCAGATATTAATACTGTAAACTACATCAGTAAGCAAACGAAAAGAAGAATAAATTAGACGATCGTTGAGTAAAGTTTCATTGCTGATTGATGAATCCACTACATTGAGTAAGAAATCCACTTTAATTGTATATATTCGTTGTTGGATCCATGACAGTGGAACGACATCTGTGGTAAATTTGTATCTAGATTTAGTTGAACTTAAAAATGTAACAGGAATAGGTATTTTTAATGCCCTTTTTGAGACACAAGGAATGTCAGAAAATTTCTTAAATGATGATTTAATAAGTATTTCATGAGACAGTGCAGCAGTTCTAGTGGGTAAGAAGAATGGAGTAACCAAATTAATGAGAGGTGGATTACCATCCTTGATAATTTCGCACTGCGCTAATCACATTCTCGAACTCTCAATTAATGATACTGTTAAATCTGTTTCCAGTATTAATATATTCAAGTCATTTATTAATATGTATTGTACAACGCATCTGCGAAAAATGCTAGAGAATTATAACAGTGTTCGAGTAAGCTGGAGATTGAACTTTTAAGAATTGGTTGGATTTTAAGCACGCGTTGGGTTGCATCAAGTTTTCGAGCAGTTTCTGCAATTTGTGATAACTATGAGGCTTTGGTTATTAACATTTCCAGAATGTGAAGACTGAATTCGAGAGAGATGCTAAGAAAGATGTACATATGAAGGATTATAAAAAACATTACAACAGAATTTATATTCGATTTAAGACTAATATGTGGTCCCGCTTCAAGAATTGAGTGAAATAAGCTTGAATTTACAACACTGTGATCTTGACTTGTATAAGGAGAATGAAAAAATAAAAACTCTAAATCAGGTTTTTGAAGAAAGACAAAACACTCCTGGATCATACTTTAGATAATCTGTCACAGCGGCCAAAAATTTCAGTTTTCATGGAGTTGAACTTCATAAAAAAGATTGTGAAAAGGGCCCTCCCATCGATCTAGAAGATTTTTATGAAACTTTGAAAAAATGATTGGAAAATAGGTTACTTGATAGTGAAAATGCTGATTTAGTAGTAGCGGCTAAAGTACTTGGTATACAATTATGCCCTGATGATACTGCTTCGCAATTAAGATTTTGAGAGAACGAAATACGAGAACTGTCTACTAAATTTAAATCGAACGAGAGAGAAATTATTCGAAGATTTCCTTATTATTTAAGAGAAAATCGAGCGTCAGAAAAGCTATTACCTTTAAAAATTATGTCAAGTTTTCCAGTATCTTCAAGCGAATGGGATTTTTACAAATGAATTTGATTGTTAGCTCAACTAGAGATTCTTTGTTGACAAAAGCTATTTCAGCACTATTATTTATTAGAGTTGTGGAACCACGTCTCACGTTTTTCGACCCCAAAAAATATGTTGAATCATGGTTGCTCCAAAAACACCATTCAGCATAGATACCAACAGCAAGGTGCGAAATCAAAATGTTTTTTAATATTGTTGCGGACAAGAATTTGGAGAATCTTTGGGATTTACACTCATGGACAAAAAAATTAGCGCACCAAGAAGGAGTCATCAAAATGAAACGAAATTTTACATACGTAATGACTACTTTGATATAAGTAAATGATAAGAAAATCAAAGAAAAAGGATAATTTATTTCAGAGAAAAAGGCAAAAGAACGGAGGAGTTAATACTCCGTTGGACCCCCTCTAGCGCGAATGCACGATGCGATACGATCGGGCATTGAGTCATACAAGTTCTGTATGATATCTTGAGACATTTCGTTCCATATTTGCTGTAACCTTGCCTCTAGTTCATTCAAACTCGTGGGATGCCCAACTCGTCGTCCCAAATGATCCCAGATATGTTCGATTGGAGACAAATCTGGGGATCGGGCAGGCCAAGGAAGGGTAGTAACAGTGCGGAGATAGTCTTGTGACACCCTTGCCGTATGAGGCCGAGCATTGTCTTGTTGAAAAATGGCTCCTGGGAGCTGTTGCATGCGTGGCAACACATGTGGTTGCAGGATTTCATGAACATACCGCTGGGCTGTCATGGTGCCACGGAACAATACTAGGGGTGACCGTGTATTGTAGGCAATGGCACCCCATACCATCACACCAGCTGTGGGAGCGATGTGTCGCTGTACAGCAAAGGCAGGATTGAAGCGTTCACCACGGGCTCTCCACACACGAACACGATTGTCATCACTGCCGAGATTGAATCTGGATTCGTCGCTAAAGACGACCTGGTTCCATTCCGCTGCAGTCCAGTTTCCTCGTGCGCGGCAAAACTCCAAACGGAGGCGTCGATGGGTGGGCGTCAAGGGCAGCACACGTAATGGGCACCACGATACCAACTGTCCTTCAGCCAGGCGCCTTCGTATGGTTCGAGAAGACACAGAGGTCCCTAGTGAAGGTGCTACCTGTGCCTGGATGGCGGCCGATGAAGCAGTTGGCTGTACGCGTGCATTTCTCACGATGTGGCGGTCTTCTCGACGACTGGTCTGTCGAGGGCGTCCTGAGCCTGGTCTTAGTGTATATGACATCTCTCGGGTCCACTGGTCCCAACACCTCCTCACAACACAATCAGAGCGGCCTAATTGACGAGCTACTCGCCTAGCTTACCACCCAGCTTCCATCATCCCGACGATTCTCCCCCTCTCAAACTGCGACAACTGCGTATATTGTCTTCGAACACGGCGTAATGGCATGTCTATCTCAGATCTTCCTTTGTAAATGATTCAGCACAGTCAAACAAGCTTTGGTTACCTGTTTTATACTCCACAGGGTACGATGTTCAACGCCCTCTACTGGCTATACGTAATGCGCAATCACGCTCATTTCTAATCATTTGCATATCTCCCCGACATGTACCTTCATTGCAAGTTTCGTTACGATCCCGCAATTATTTCTTGGTGCGCTAATTTTTTTGTCCATGAGTGTATTATAAATAAGCTATTAGTAAAGAAACAAAATCATAAAGAACAAATAAATAATAATGAAATCACTTATTTTCTAAGTAAAACATTCATGTTGTTTTCTTTTAACATAGTTTTAGACGTAACAATATGGTGAATTCCGAAACCTTTTTTTCCCCTTTTAACAAAAAAGCACTATATATATATATATATATATATATATATATATATATATATATATATATATATAACAAGGGGAGTTGGGAAAAAATATTGAATTGCATTGATTAATAGAAAACAGCAAGAGTTGAAAAGGCACGATTATTTATAAATTGAAACTGCATAAGGCAGAATTTTTCCATGCCTGGCGATCATGAGTTTATTGACTCAGCACCTCATACAACAGGCTTAAATGTTGACCAGTTTGTTATAACCAATATGCTGAGACTATGACAAAGAACTGCAGTAAGTTTTGCTTCCCTGTTTTCAGAAAACAGCATGCTCTGACGAGTTCATATTCAGAGACCTTGTTGTTCTCCCCTTATATCAAGTATATATTAAGTATGTGCTTGAATATATCAAGTATAAGCTTAATATATTCTTTTTGTACAAAACCATCCATCAGCTAATATCTGTGAAGACGGGCATTCATCCAGGAATATAAACACACGGATAGTCTGGAAAGCCGTACATGAGATTCCACTATCTTGTGTCTGAGTATTCTACCAATGTTAAAATAAGTAAATTTGGCTGCTTTTACATTTCTGCAGTAAAGAGTTCTTCCAAGACTTGAAGCTTTATGAGATTATGCAGTTTGGTTCCTGTTCCCACCTTCACTCCATTGACACTGAATTCATTTTCCCAGATGTCATCGGAATCGTGATGGGGTCTCATTCTCCCAGTGAGGGGTTCGATGATAAACAGACAGTGAACTGCATCTCTACGTACTTATGTAAAGCACAACAGCACCACTAAGCCAGGGTTCAGTTTTCTGGTTCCCGGGTCCAGTTTAAATGGGGCCTTCTGTTCCTGGAAGGAATCGACACACCAACTGCTAGGTGTATGTGATTGAGTCAACTTGCCCTGAATCTCCGACAAGAAGTTTACCTTAATGGTTACCTAGATGGTTACAAACTGTTACGAGTTTATTTCATTTGCACTAGGGAGATGTGTGTCTGAATTGTTATCAATGATCCACCACCTTAGTAGAAGCTATTTCAAGACGTTTATGTGGTAAGTTAACACCTTTGATATTGTTGTTTAATTGCAATATCAGTTGCTTCTTCTTAATTTGTAAGCGTTAAGCCTGGTGTGCACTTACCCTACAAAAGTTCAATGTTGGGGTATGTGCGGATGTAGTTAGTTGGGCAAATGCAGATTGGGGCGCAACTTCCCTTTGATTTAAAGTATTATTGTTTATTTTCTTTATTTGTTTATTGATTAGTTCATTCTGCTATTGGTAATACACATAGGTACTTATTGCACAGAAATGAACGAAAGATACACGAAGGTTCTTAAATTAAAACAACTAAGAAAAATAAAACAGAGAAGAGGGAAAGCTCTTCAGAAACTGATGACGATTGATCGTGAGAGGTTCTGACAATGAAATTGAATATAGGGATTCGTTCATGGAAACAATATCAGTCAACCACGATGAGGACGCATTTCACTTTAAAACAGCTGAGAGTTTGCCTGTCGGCGACTGGGCCCTAGTCAAATTTTTTTTGGAGAAAAATGTGTGAAGCACTTCGTTGGTGAGGTCATATCCTATGGAAGATCCCATCATGAAATACATGAAGAAGAATTCAACAACTAATGGCTAAACAGCTTTTAAGATCCCACCCAAAGGCGACGCCAGTTCAGTTGACTGAAGTAATATTCTTTCTGTTCTACCCCTTTCCTCCTATAAAAATAGGAAGAAAAGGGGAACTGTATTTCAAGTAGGATTCTCGGGTTACAACCTGCAATAATATTAGGCACAATTTTTACTCCTTTAATTTTTTTGTGAGAAAATTTCTTTTTTATATAGTGATTTTTAGACTGAGACATTAAACTGTTTTTCGCTACTTTTATCGTTAAAGTAAGTTTAAATGAATAAAAAAAATAAAAAAAATTCTCCACTGCTACGTATCTTCTTTTACCCTTTGCTTCACTTTTCTGGACCCGAAACGGGGAAAATGCACAGCTCAACGAATCTTCGTTCGGTTCAAGAATCTCAAAGAGCAAAAGAATTGTCAAGAAACGGGTTATTTGTACTCATCCCGACGTCGTTGTAGAGAAAAAACATGCAATAAATAAAGGCCAAACACGCACTCGTCTCGTTTTTGCGGGGCAAATGCGAACGTACCCTGTATATTACATATATTTTCGGTTTTGAAAATTTGAAATTGGGGAATTAAAAGGTTTTAGATGCATTCTTTTGAAAGAAAAGTCTTTATGACTAATCTGCATAAACTTGCACATTTCTAGCTGCTAAAACCAATTTTACACAATCATTCAAAGTCAAACTTTGTATGTTTTGATCCTCACTTGACCCAATTCACCTTATATTTTTCTTATTTCCTTGGAAAGTGTTGCCTTTACCGTCTTGCTACGGGTGTTTTTTTAGTAAAAATTCACTTTCCCTTCAGCTTTGTTTTTTTAAAAATAGTAGATTGGTGCAATTTCTATACCTGTTATATATGTGAATATATTTTTTTGTATGTATTAGTATAAATCTATATGTGTGCGTGCGTAAGTGTATTAAATAATCCTGATAAGTCCTGAATAAGTCCTGATTTGAAATATTCCTTTTTGAACGTTATTGATTCGAGTAAAGACTCTCAAAAACACATGAATCTAAATGATATATTCCGATAATTTATTCTTTGGGTAACAGAAGCTTAGAAAAATGCCATTTTCTTCCCACTCTCAAGTTCTCTTTTTCCCATAGGAACCCAATCAAGTCCCGATCACCTCTTGATTATTCAAAGTTAAGTAGCATATTTCTAGTCCCACCATTTCCTCCCACTTTCTTGACCTCCGGACTCTGCAGCCTGTTGCTTTGTGGAGACATGTTCGCAGCTCACAAGAGAGGGCTCTTCGGACAGACATCTAGAATACTCCTCCTCAGACCTTCGTGTGAGGTCCATCCCATGAAGCCGATCTACCAAAGGATCCGCCGCTCTCAGGTAGACCTCAAGCGACTCGAGTGGCTTTTACAGTTTCCACTTGGAAGCCATTTCAAAAACCGCGGAGAGAACATGATTCCCCGGTTTCTCTTTGAGATCTTATATTGCTTTGAAGTGCATTAGAAAGGAAGTACTTCAGAAGCAAAAAGTGTTAATATTATTTTAATGCCATAAAAGACTCTTAGCAATGATTTGAACAGTCGTCGAAGGCATTTTTGAAACTTTTAAATTGTTCTCTAACAACAAATAAGCTGCATTTTACACAAAGTATTTTATTGTGATTAATAGTTGCGGTTTTGTTTTAAAGTTTTGTGAATTTTAAATATTAAGGTTCAGCGTCAGTTGATCCCGCAGATTTCCAATCAATATGTTTATCTATGAAGAAAGAACCTAGCTGGGTATAGAAGAACCAAACTTTGCCCTGAGTCATACTAACGGACAAGCTGACCTCATAAGTTTAATGAATACATTCCGATGAGCATTGTTTTTAAACCTCAGAATTTGCAGGTTTAGAGTCTACGACGAGCTTTTGCTTTACAGTACAGAAAGGAAGAAGCACAGAGTGTTAATATTATTTTAATGCCATAAAAGACTCTTAGCAATGATTTGAACAGTCTATTGTCCCACAGCTGCAGTAATTATAAAGACGTAATTGAAGAAATGAATGATAAATACGTATGCTTAAAAATGTCAAATGTGGGTGTTACTGCAACTGATAGACAAAGAAAAAGTTAGGAGGATTTGTGAGTTACCACAAACTGATATTTGCCAGCCATATCATGTTTTGATGGTCTGAAGATAGACGAGTTATGTTTCCTTGATGTACAAAATTAACCTAAATTAGCTTGAGTTCTTAATTTTTAGAATGTTCCCATCTATCCGTTTATGAAGTCGTATTTCTCATTTATATCATTGCAATGATCTTAAATATAAGTTGTTTCCTCGGAATCAACCAAAAGAGGTTAATTTCTGTTTTTAGTTCATTCAGTAGAATTTTTAAAGCATAATATAGCAAGCGGTTGTGATATTAAAACTTTTGTATCGAGTAATAATGACGCATAAATGCATACTCCTACTTTCTCGTTTTAACAAAACTAACCACAAATTAACACGTAGCCTATAAATTACAATTTTTCTATTTACCATGCAATTTTCAACATTAATGCAAATCAAAATAATATATATATATATACATATATACATATATATATATATATATATATATATATATATATATATATATATATATATATATATATATATATATATACATATAATATATATACATATATATATATATATATATATATATATATATATATATATATATATATATATATATATATATATATATATAATCATCAAATAGAGACATCAGTTTCAGTTAAAATGTTAAAAAAGTAAAAATGTGAAAAAATTTCAGTAAAATGCCTTTGCATCCCGTTCTAAAATGTTCGTTCATAAAACAGAGTGTATTTTTTCTTTTTCTTGGCCAGGTATAATGCTAGGATTACATAAAGTCTAAGTTGAGGAAAACTTAAAATACATGAACACTGAACCACTAACAGTCAGATTAGAGCTCGTTTTTATCGGAAAGCAAGCTTTGTTGTTCCAAGATCCTCTTTTCAACAACCTATGAGGAAGATCTGCAACATAAATAGGTTGCTCAGTGGTTAGAATACATCAACTCTTTATTATTATCTCTTTTATTATAAGATTACTTGATTAGATCTTTTTTAGATCTTTTTAAAGAGAGGAAAACGTTTGTAAGGGAGTGTTAGGAGCGAGGCGTAGGGAGTGTTATCAATTTTTATCCCACTTTGTTGCAAAATCTACTGCTCTTAAATATTTTAAAAGTGTTTCTACAGTGAAAATTTTTACAGTAATTATATATTCTTTATATATAACTCAAAATAACCCGTAAGAGTTGAGTGAAATGTTCTGTAATGTAGAAAGAGAATCCATTGAAAAGTCTTCGTGTGTGAAAAAGTGTTTATCTTTTTTACTTGAATCAACTGATTTATGAAAAAACTATTTGAAAATAACACTTCTTCCTATCGCAGAGATATCGGAGTTGGTCGAATCCCAGTTTTGAAGACTTAAAAATCCAGTGGGACTCCATAGAAGTATATAATAAATATTCATCGTAGTAAAGAAATCAGTATTGTAGAATGATTAACTAGAAATAAATAAATTAATAACTTAGTTCTGGACAAAATTCTATATCGTTGGCCTCAACAAGTAATGAAAAAATTGTAGGGAAATCGTTGAACATAACACTTTTTCACTTTTCTGTA
>OU015501.1:5449541-5582689 GCA_907164885.2 Dolomedes plantarius | reverse complement strand
TATATATATTATATATATATATATATGTATATGTATATATATATATATATATATATATATATATATATATATATATATATATGTAATATAACCATTACATCTCGTTCTTAAAATGCAACCTGAAAAGGAAAACTAGCTCAAATTTACATGGCTGGAGCTAGACTCAGCCTGAAAGAAATTAAAATTTTGAAGCAGTCGGGTCGAATCGTTTTATTAGGAGCGATAGTAACATACGTCCTTTCATTTCAGATGCTCGGAGCGAAGTGTAATATCACCTTTCAACCTTACGCGCTAGAAGCGGAGTACATGTGGCTGTTGTTTTGAAATGTCAGCGGAATTTTGGGGCTGGCGATGCTAACCCACGCTTTTATCGAGACGTATACACGTGTAGAAATGCAACGTTTGCTGTTTTATGGGAAGTTCTGTTGCTATGGGTTTTTAAAGCGCTAAAGTAATGTTACTGGGGATTGGATTTAGGAAAGGGAATTTAACTGATAGAATGGAGGGCCTAATATTTAATTTATTACATATATATATATATGTATATGTATATATATATATATATATATATATATAAATATTTATATATATATATATATGTATATATATATATATATATATTATATATAATATTTATATATATATATATATATGTATATATGTATATATATATATATATATATATATATATTATATATAAATATTTATATATATATATATGTATATATATATATATATATATATATATATATATATATATTATATATAAATATTTATATATATATATATATATATGTATATATATAAATGTATATATATAAATGCATATATATGTATATGTATACATATAAATATTTATATATATATATATATATATATATATATATATATATTATATAAATATTTATATATATATATATATGTATATATATGTGTATATATATATATGTATATATAAGTGTATATATATATATATATATATATATATATATATATATATATATATATATATATACAAGGTGCGCCCATAAAGTAGCCGGACAAGTTTTATATAAATAAGAAAAACATTACTCACTTTCAAAGAAATTTATCTCTTTCAAAATAATCGACAAAGGAGTCTCTACAATTTTTTCAACGTTTCTCCAAGTCATCGAAGCAGTGTTTATAGGCGTTGGAACTAACCGTTCGCAAAATGCTCGGAACATTTGATTTAATATACGAGACTTTTTCAAATCTCTGCCCTGTCACGGACTTTGCATTTTTCTACTACAAAAGACGTATTCACCATGAATTTGTTCCTGAAAATCAAACAATTAATCAGTATTTTTACAAGGAGGTGCTTTTTCGATTAAGAAACAAGATGAGGCGAGTTAGGAGGGAACTGTTTTATTCTGGGTAATGGTTTCTTTTACACGATAATGCTACGCCCCATACAGCAATTTTTGTACAACAATATCTTGCTAAAAATGCAATTACAGTAATAAATAACCCACCATATTCTTACCGCCAGCTGATTTTTTCCTTTTTCCAAAGCTGAAGATGACCGTGAAAGGACAGAGATTTGAAAACGTCTCGGATATTAAATGTTACGCGTATTTTGCGAACGGTTAGTTCCAACGCCTATAAACAGTATTTCGATGACTTGAAGAAACGTTGGAAAAATTGTATAGACTCCTTTGTCGATTATTTTGAAGGAGATAAATTTATTTGAAGGTGAGTAATATTTTTCTTATTTATAAAAAAATTGTCCGGTTTCTTTATGGGCGCACCTTGTGTATACATATATATATATATATATATATATATATATATATATATATATATATATATATATATATATATATATATATATATATGTGAGTCAGCAGGTACGGGGACGGGCTAATCTCGCGAACCGAGCATAGCAGGATATCGCGACTGGTACCGATATACGCGGACGGCCGAGACGCGTGCACTGATGCTATCCTCAACTTTCAAGACTTTAAATTTTTTAATTATTAAATTAAAACCGCCTAAATCAAAAGAAGCAGAGAGCAGAAACAGCTGACATTCCGGGTGGGCCAGCTCCTTTCCGTTTCGCAAATTTCCACTATTTTCACGCATGCAAAATTAAACTTTTCCGTCCACCAATCGACAATTTTTTTTATTTCCACGTGTTTTACATCTATTCATCTTTAAGGATATACACATTTTTATAAGGTTAAAAAAGTTTTTCATTGCAAACGAAGTGTTTTCCCCAAAGGAGTTTTCCGAATTTCACGAAATCGACTATTTTGATGGACAAATATTTCGGTTTTCTGTACCTATTAATGTCAATTTTACGATTTATCGGCATTTGATAGATGTTCAGCTTCCAAAATTTACCAAATACATTTAATAAAAAAAATGTTTTCATTCTAAAAAGGCGTACTTGCAAAACTCAGCTGGTATATATATATATATATATATATATATATATATATATATATATATAAAATCTGTAATTTGTTTATAAGTTAATATGAAAGGTTAATCTAACCTTAGTGACTAATTTCCTAAGATAATTTAATTCAACAATATCAACGTGTTTAGTAACTATGAACATTATCTTCTTTACACATTGTAAAATTCCTAGCTGATTGCAAATAAAAGAATGTTCTTAATAAAAAATTTCAAAAATATTTCGGGAAATTATTTTGTAATTAAACTTTTTTGACTACTGATATGTAGATGGTAAGACCGATACTAAGGTTAATCCCCCTCCTTTTGAAAAGTAAAAACAGCTCGACGCTTTGACACATGCGTATTGCGTTCTTCCCTGTCTTATGTCAATTTTGTTTTCAAAATTTCTTGGTAGGTGTTTGTTCATGCGGTAGCTGTAACATAACAGTTGTGAGTGCATTGCGTCTTGAAGCAGAGAGTCAATATGAAATTTTGTTTAAATTGTGTAAAAGAGTTACGGAAACCCAAGAAATGCCGTGAAATGTGTATGGAAATGAAGCTGTTTCTCGCAAGGTATATCAGTGGTTTAAACGCTTTTGTGAAGGTCGTGAAAGCGTGGTGGAGACCGGTGATGAGCAGTTCATCTCCGAAATCGAAAAAATTCCGTTTTGAAAAATTAAAGGTTAAGACAATGCGGATTACCTTTTTCGACGCACACGTATTGATCCACAAATAATTCGTACGGGAAGGACAAACCGTTAATGCTGATTTTCACTGCCATGTTCATCCTAAACGCCTTTTGGTTCGTATTCGTCGTGCACAGCCGCAATTCGAGCATGCAAGTGGTACCTTTTGCACAATAATGCACAGCCTCATGCTGCTATGAGTGGGAACGATCCATCGCCCAGCATCAGATTACTGAGTAGTTCCCCCTGATCTTCCAGCAGACTTTTTCCTGTTTCTAAGACTGAAATCTGCACTGAAAGGACACAGATTTGCGAACATTTCAGATATCCAGGCTGCTGTTACCAGGGAACTTTCAGCAGTCGAAGGAGGACTATTCCAGTATTTTCGAGCACTTGTATGAAGTGCATTATATCCGGCGGAGATACTTCAAAAGACAGTAAGGCTCTTCTTTTGCAAATAATAATAGTGTAATATTTTTTAGATCAGTCACCTAATTTATCAGTCACACCTTGTAATATTGAAATGTTCTTTCCACGGGTAATTTTTAACTATATTTGTGTAATAAATAATGTAAGGTTATATGGATGAATAAGAGACTTTTGTAGTTTATGAAACAACGCTACGAATATGGATTTGTATACACACATACACGCTCTGACATCGCTAACTACACAAGCATCATTAACTACTCAAATTCTAATCTCAATCGTATAAACTAATCCTTTATTATACACTTATAGTCACATCTTGCCCGTTTAAAGTTTACGAGTCTAGAGAACACTTAAACCACCAATATCAATTGGTAAAAAAATTATTTATACATACATACATACATGCATACATACATATATATATATATACAGTGAAACCCCGATTTAACGCAACCCGTATTTAACGATTTCCCGCATATAACGTCATTTTTCATTAGTCCCAATTTATTTCCTATAGTTGTAATGTTAAAAAATCATTTTAAAATATTTATCATTAAAATTTATCTTTAAAATTTTAAATATTTATCTTTAAAATTTTATCATTTTAAAATATTTCCCGCATTTAAAGTTTTTTCAGGGGGAAAAACCCAATGAAATTTTCCTAAAATAGTCAAAAATTGTGATAAAAAAAGAAATATATCCTATCAAAACTCGAAATACTCGTTGTCTCCCCTCTCTTTGTCCTTTCTTACCAAAGTTCAACTAAGTACGTGCAACAAGCATTCCCATAAATGGCCCCGTTTTGAAATAGAAATTGCTTCTAAACTGGGACTTCCCAGCTTCAAATGGATAGACCGCCTTAGAAAGAGGCACAGTTTATCCTACAAGTCTATTTGTGGCGAGGCTTCTGGGGTCGATTCATCGCAAGTTGGACAGACAAATGCACTTACAGAAACGTAAGATTATTTCGTTTGTTCATCAATGTACAACCCATTTGTACATTTAAAATTACAAAATGTGCGAATAGAATTTTCCCCTGCAAAGTTCAACCTTGTGATTTGGGGATCATACGACCGTTCAAAGTAAACTATAGAAACCAAGATTTGAAAAAACCTCTTCTCAGTAAGGAATTTGAAGGCAGTAAAAATCGATAAATGTTCTAGAATCTCTTCATAGGATTTCTTCAGCATGGGAAAATGTATCTCCAGTCCTTTTGCAAATGCTGGTTTTCCGGAGGACAGAGGTGAGGAATTTGAGTACGAAGAGAGAGAGAAAATGAAGACTCTAATGAAATGGGTGATTTCTCTTCTTACTCTTATATAGATCTCGAGAATAATCTACATTGCCATTCAAATACCATGACATCAGATTCCGTTTCAAAGTGATTCAATAGACTCAGAATAGGACCGTTTGTATAATGATGCAGATGAGGAACATGGAATCCCTTCTACGACAGAAGCCATTCAAGCTTTAAAAACAGTGGAATCATTCCTTTCAAATAGTGAAGGCCAAGAAAAAAGCTTACAAAACTCCTGTTGAGAATGCGATTTGTGCTATAAACAGGACACAATGTAAAATAACCGATTTATTTAAAGCATAATTTAGAAAACTGATGTCTAAACCATTATAAATGAAGAAATAAAAGGTATGTGACCTAAATTAGTCTTTATTTTATGCTCAGTGTTTCACAGGACCTTTTTATCCCATGGGCAAATCGGGACTTCTCCCAGGGCCCCCTGGGAGAGCTCCTGGCTAAGAGGCCCCAAAACTGTCCTCTTTAAAGATGTTTCTCAACACTAAAATAGATAGGGGGCCAGATAAGTAAAAGTTTTTAATTTCGCTCTCTATTTTAGAAAAATGTTAAACTATCAGGTTGTATCAGATGTACAACAGAAGATGAAAGACGTTTTCAATTTTATGTGAAACATGTTTATGAATGCTCATCTTATCAGCCATACACTGTAATAGCATAATATAGGACTCGCATGCAGGTTTGTTTGGTTTAAATCGTTATTTGAATCAAAATTTAAATCAAATGATTTTTTATCTTCATTTTTAACAAAATTTCCTCACACGCTTGATGCATGCACCTAGTACTTCTAATAGTATAGTCCATGGATAGTTCTTATTTTTATAAATGTTCGTAAGGGGGAGGGGCCCCAAATAGCATCTGCCCAGGGGCCCCCAGCGTTCATAATCAGGCCCTGGGGTTTCAGTGTTTTGTTTTTGGTCTGACCCCAATTTAACGTTTTCCCGCATATAACGTCATTCCTTTATGGTCCTTTGGATACGTTAAATCGGGGTTTCACTGTTTATATATATATATATATATATATATATATATATATATATAGTGGAATCTCGAGCTATCGTTTTTCAAGAGACCAACTGAACTGAACGATACATGCGGGAACATTAACAAAGCAATATGATCATCGGGACTGGGTGAAATAAACGACACTTACGGGAAAACGATGATTCGGAGAACGATCGATCAAGATTCCATCGTATATACAGGGTTGTTCAAATTAAAATATCCCTGTTTGGGACGCCCTAGCGAGAAAAGCAGTGGACGTAACGTCTTCATATTTGGAGGGTATACGTATCAGGCCATGGGGAATTGATTCAGGAAAAAAAAACAGTTAGTTCCAACAAAGACCGCTAGGTGCAAATGAAGCCCTGTAATCGGTTGAAGGTAAGAATAAAACATGACTGTACGAAGAAAGGAAAGAATACGAGGTGTCGGTAATTAACTTTATTAGTACAGTTCGTTACACAAGAACAGTCGATCCTACAGAAATGTTAGTGAAGGCGCAAACGAAAGGTATGCGCGTAGCAACAACAGCACACAAAGATTTCACATGTGGTTTTCAATGTGTCCACCGTGCTTCAGGGTCAACGCGTGACACCGTGTTATAGCATGATCCACAGCGGCATGCAACTGGTCAGGACCGATGTTGCGTACGTGCAAGAGGATGTTATTCTTCAAATCCGCCAGATTTCCTATATTTCCCCGATAAACTGTATCTTTGAGGTAACCCAAAGGCCAAAAATAGCACGGAGTTAAATTGGGTGAACGTGGAGACCATCTGGTAGGAAGTGCACGGCTAATAATGCGATCCTCCGTAAAATGACGTCGCAGCAATTGATGAACCTCACACCCAATGGGAGAAAGTGCACCCTCTTGTTGGAATACCGTTGTAGCGAGACATCCACGCTGCTGGAGTTCTGGAATGACTACACCTTGCAGCATAGCCCGATAGCATGTTAACTACCTATACTCGAGTTCAAGCAATGGGGAAACTTCAAGCCCGCTGATTCGTTGGTTTCTCCCCGTCATCTATGACATCACTTAGCGCAACTTCCAAAGACTTAATGAAATCTTACTTACCGTTTTTGCCACTTAGTTTAATATATTACACAGAGACAATTTTTTTATAGAATTTTTCATAAATGTAAATTTGTATAATTCCTTGGTTTTAAAGCGTCAGAAACATTGAACATAATATGATGCAATATATTTTTCCAGTGGACTCTTTTTCACACCATCATCTATGTGTGCGAGAGAGAGTCGCACTGAGGGGGGGGGGGGGGACAGATCGGTAAATACATATAATGGCTAAAAAATATTGCTTTAAGATTTCTTTAAGTAATCCATTAATAAAATTGAATCTATCTTGAAAAGGCAAATTTAAGTTTATATAAAAAAAATAAGTCAGTGGTAAAAATATTGCATTCTTGTAAAATAATACACACATATACCCATACCAATTTATATCTTTCAATGAAAGTTCTAGTAAAATAAATCCTCCCCTCAAAAAAATGTTACATATTTCATAAAAATTTCAAAGCTACCATTATATTTTAGATTTTTTTAAAGTTTTTTTTTCATCAAAGTTTCCTTTAACTTGTTATAAAAAGTTCAATGTTAGAAGTTTTTTTTAAAAATAATTAAGTGTATTTTTCATAATAAAAATATACTTTTGGAACTCGACTTAGAATATCACATTCGAGTTATTTCACGATTGATTCATATACGCTCTAAAAAGTTTTATTCAAAATAGTATATTGTAATGGAACATTTCAGTTTCAGAGGAAAAGATGGCGCCACCATATCAAGTCTTTGAAAGTTGCGCTAAGTGATGTCATAGATGACGGGGAGAAACCAACGAATCAGCGGGCTTGAAATTTCCCCATTGCTTGAACTCGAGTATAGGTAGTTAATATGCAGCCCGATAACGTGCTGCAGTCACTTAACAGGTGTTTGGTCCCTGCTGGATGATTTTTTCGAAGAAAAATGGCCCAATCATAAAGGTCGCAGTGAAGCCGACCCATACAGTCACATGCGGTGAATACAGGGACATTTGGAGGACCGAGTGAGGATTCTCAGTGAACCAGATACGGCAGTTATACACGTTCACTGTTCCGCACATAGAAAAGTGAGCCTCATCGGTCCATAGGATGTTCCACGGCCAATTCTGCCCTACCTCCATACGTGGCAAAAATGTTAAAGCGAACGTTTCACGCAGATCGTAATCGCCATGTTTTAACTCATATAAACGATGGAGCTTATACGGATAGGCTTTGAGGGTTTTCCGAATGCATCTCCATACCGTAGTGTGTGACAATCCGAGTTGCCTTGATACGGCGCGAGCACTGCATGTACCTGCTGTGTTCGAATTTACCTGCTCAACGACAGCGGTTGCGACATCATCAATCACCTGCGGTATCCGTTTTTTTCGTCCTCGGCCTGCTTGAACAGCAAAGCTACCTGTTTCCTCAAAACGTTTCACCATTCGCTGCAAGGCACATGGTGTTACTGGACCCGCACGCAAAGCTTTCTGCCCTCGGTGCAAGCGAAGAGCTTTGGCTGCGTTATCGCCATTTTGGTAAAATAACTTTGTCAGCAAAGCACGCTGCGGCAACAAAAGAACCATCGTGGCAGTCGAAGAATAATCCGAACCTGTGAGCCCCCTTTTTTATCTGTTACGATGGCTCTTTCGCCCAGCTCGTATACAAATTTTGTTCTCCGGTACTACGCGCACAATCGAATATTCAAATTCTCACTTAACTGCAGCACCGTGAAAAGGGATGGAAGTTTAGTTGTGCCGCTGCTACACAGGAAACATAACGGGTACGCTGCACAAGCTTGCAAACATAAAGCTTAGTCAGCGTAGTTTAGTTCCTGCATGTGTAACGAACTGTACTAATAAAGTTAATTACCGACACCTCGAATTCTTTCCTTTCTTCGTACAGTCATGTTTTATTTTCCTTACCTTCAATCGATCGCAGCGCCTAATTTGCACCTAGCGGTCTTTGTTGGAACTAATTGTTTTTCCCCACCAATCAATTCCCCATGGCTTGATATGTGTACCCTCCAAATATGAAGACGTTACGTCCACTGCTTTTCTCGCCAGGGCGTCCCAAACAGGGATACTTTAATTTGAACCACCCTGTATATATTCTAGCTGAGTGGCAACCCGATGTGTTGCATTTTCAATTTAAAATGAAATGGTTTTATTTTTTAAAGATTAAAAACTGTTTAATCACTTTTAAATATATATTGGAATTTTTAAAAAATGAAATATTTATTTAAAATTCTCTTTTTCAAATTTTGGTTTTTGGCTTTTGAAATAATTCTTTCGAATTTCCGTTTTCAAATTTTGCTTTTTAAACAAAAAGAAGTTCATTCAGTTAGAAAAAATTCTAAAGGTTTTAACTTCTCATTTACTAAAACTAAAATTATTTCTGGTACTTAAAAATTATTTCTGGATTTGAATTATTAAATGACTCGTTCTCAACTAATAATTTTTCCTTTTGGCAACATGGCCGAATGTTGAATCTCATGGGAGAAAAAGGTGCTTAAAAAATATAAAGACAGCTCTGATGAATTAAAAATAGGTGGCGGAAGAATCCTCATCAGTTGCTCATGAAGTAGAAATAAATTTTACGAATTTGCTGGAATAATAAGTCGAAAAATTACGAACTCGGCCTTCAGTTACATAAAGATACTATGGTGATCAGCGCGGAAAATTTCAAAAGTGAGTTTCGTAAGTACGCTTTTTTAGGATGATAACAATTTTTTTATTAAATGTATTTGGTATATTTTGGAAGCTGAACATCTAGCAAATGCCGATAAATTGTAAAATTGAAATTAATAGGTGCAGAAAACCGAAATATTTGTCCATCAAAATTGTCGATTTCGTGAAATTCGGAAAACTCTTTGGGGAAAAAGCTTCGTTTGCAATGAAAATTTTTTTTTAATTTTTAAAAATGTGTATATCCTTAAAGATGTAGAGTTGTAGAACACGTGGAAATAAAAAATTTGTCTATTGGTGGTCGCAAAAGTTGAATTTTGCAGGCATGAAAATAGTGGAAATTTGCGAAACGGAAAGGAGCTGGCCCACCCGGAATGTCAGTTGTTTCTGTTGTCCGCTTCTTTTGAGTTCGGCGGTTTTAATTAAATAATTTAAATAGTTTAAAGTTTTGAAAGTTGAGGATGGCATCAGTGCACGCGTCTCGTTCGTCCGCGTCCATCGGTACCAGTCGCGATATCTTGCTATGATCGGTTCGCGAGATTAGTCCGTTCCCGTATCTGCTCACTAACAAACATACGTTTATTTACCTTCAGCTGTTAATAGTAAGATATATATATATATATATATAGATACATATACATCCCTTTGTAAATTTTTTTTATTTTAGAAGACTCTTTATGAATTCAACTGTCTATACAGTTTCTTATGAGAAAGTGATTATGCTTGAAAGTTTCGTTGTCTGTGGCTCCTAATTTCTTTTACTCTTTATCCCAGATATTTAGTTCAAATCATATTGAATAGTATCATGACTGAAACACGGGTATCGGAAAGGAGCTTTTATTAATGTAGTAATATTGACTGCCATTAAAAACTTATCCTTTATAAAATTTCATTATTATATAAAAAAACTTTTCTAAACATGGGTATTAATGCCACTGAGTCTAAAGTATTGTTTGAATTTTTGTATAACATTCATACTCATTTTCCCTTTTATCGCTCTGAATAGTTTCTATTCAAGTATTTTTGATGCCTTCCTTTGTTTAGAATATACTATTATACAACTTTTACGTGCCCACACAATGAAACAGGAGAGCAAACCCTTGAAAACTATAACAGTCTAAAGTTTACACTGAAGTCATAGCATTAATGTTGCTTAAAACCTATTCATTGAACTGCAGATTTACTTCTGACTAAAATTAATCATACCCCAAAAATTTTATTTTTCCAAAATTCAATTTATTATGTCTTAAACAGTCACATATATATCCGTTCCTAATAAATTCTCTGTCTTAATTGTGAGTATCTCGACATAATTTTGGCATCTGCCAAAAAGAAATAGTATCTTGATCGAGCTTTACGTGTGTTTTCGAAGACATACGACGCCAGTCACAGAGAGTCTGATTATACTCCTCGTCATCGACAAATTGCTTCAACTAAATAGCGTCTGGCTAATCCGCCTGACAGCGCAGTAGTCACGTTTATCCAAGAGAGATAGAAATATATATTTGAGTTACTGTCATTTTAAACTATACATAACCTTTAAAATTAAACTTTATATCTGACCGTCAGTTAAGGGATTAGATAATATTAAAAATAAATGTGATGGTGATAAATGACAACAAATATTTTAGATTCCACGTGTCACTTCAGGTGCATGTAAGATGCGAGTAGAGAGAACTTATCGTTTTAGTCTACATAGTAAGTTTGTAAAACGTTTGACTGAATTTGTTTAATTTTTTTATTTATTTATATATATTTTTATTTGTTTTATACAATACGCAACGCCAAAACAATTTTCAAACCAACTGAAATCATAATGAAGGCCCAACAGTATAAGCAAGACAATTGAAAGAAGGCTGATTGCAGGGTTTTTCGACAAGGGTTAAATGGATTAAGTGTACCGCTAAATGACAATTCCGAACTGCAGAAAACACCTACTCCAAAATCAAGCCGAGGTACAGTACATAATAGAGCTGTTAGAAATTGTATTTAACATAAATACTTCCCCAGATTGGCACAAAGCCCTTTCTTATTACAGGAGATGAATGGAACAAAATAAAAACTGAAATCCAGAACATGAAGAAAACCAAATGTATAGAAATTTAATGCTATTCCGTTTAAGGATAGCGTCTCTTTATCAGCAATTCCCACATTATCTTTAAATGCAGAATTATTTCTAAAAGACATGATTTTAAGATATACGCACCTTTGCCTCTCAATGGACTTTTCCATCAAGAAATGAAAAAAAAAATCGACGCCAGCAGAATTAAGAAAAATAAGAATTATAATCTCTATAATTTTATACGCAGCAAAACTACAATTTTACGGGATTGTGTTACTTGCATTTATGTAACTATAACATGTGCGTTATTAGCACAAAAATTAACACTTATTTGATCGATTGTATTAATTATATACCTTAAATTCAAACCATGACAACTTTACTGTAGCTATCATATATCCTACAAATTAAATTTTTAAAAGTCAATAAACTACCTTAAACTTGAAAGTTATTGACAATCAAATACTATTATGGAAAAACTATTTTTATAATTTGTAGCTGTTGTATCTGTAATTCATACTCCAAATTGTTTAACCCTGCTAATGCTTGTCATTTATTTAATATTTTAGTTTTATAGCTTATGCCTTTTAGTATAATGTTTGTTCAAGCATTTCTGCTCTATTTTCTGCCATTGCACTTCATTCGCTATGGACTTTGGGTGTTTCGCTTAGCTGTGATTGTTCATTGGTTAGGTATGTAAATTACTTACACACACACACACACACATATATATATATATATATATAATTGAAATATAATTTCTATTGTAGCAATAATGATTCAAATAAGCCCTTTTTTAAAGGGAACGATACTAGTATGTTGTTTGTCAATATGTTGGAAAACGTGTGGGGGACAAAATATATAAAGAGACAGCTTCAAATAATCACATCCTATTGTGAGTTAAAAATCCAAATTAATATGATCTTATGTATATCAATATGAACTTGCATCAGTAAACAAAATAGATAACAACTGAAATGATATAGTTCAAATGAGAAAATGTGCGTATGGCCTATCTATTTAATAAAGAAAATTTATTAAAGAGTAATAAATATTCAAAAAATCATTCCATGACTACTTTTCTCTGAGTCGAATTTCAATCATTAATTACTTAATGACTTTGCATACATTTTAAGGAGTTATATTTTAATATCTGTGATCTCTGAAATAATGGAAAACTATCGAAATATGTTGTCATATTTTCATTTCGATTTATTTTCACGAAAACGCTTTTGAAGAAAGTTGATTAAGTTCGCTGCACTTGAAGGAGGTTCGACGAAGGTTTCATATTGTAATTTAGGAAGGGTTGTGGGAAAGATATTCAGTGATCTTCCCTTTAATCACTTACATTCTATTTTCTTTGTGTAATAATCACTGTCGCACAGTGTATAATTGTTGGATTCCTAATCTTTTGGCTAAAAAGTAGGAAGCTACAAAATATCGCTAAAATAAGGCATTGGTTTTTAAAGTACCTGCATTGTTTTATAACGATTAATATTGAAATTAGCATTTTTAAGTGTTTGACGAAAATAGAAAAGTAAAAATCCAGTATACTAAAAACCAATATAATAAATACTGAAATCCAGGAGATACAGCATAGAAAATCAAATTCACAGAAATTTAATCTTATGCCATTTAATAATAGCGTCTCTCTATCAACAGTTCCCACACTATCTTTAAATGGAGAATTTTTTCTTAAAGATAGTATTTTAAAATTTACGCCCTTTGTCTAGTACGAATCTATCAAGAAATAAACAAAAAATTCCAATCTAGCGGAACTAAGAAAAAATAAAATAAAATTATAATATCGATTATTTTATAAGCCGCAAAACTACAGTTTTCAGGCTGTGTTAAGCAAATTTAACATTTACTTTAGCTTTGACTTCATGCCAGTGGTGCTTTCTAGTCTATGTTATATTTTGTGAAAATTATATTTTGAATTCGTTAGTTAAAACGGGCAAGTCATTAATATATATATATATATATATATATATATATATATATATATATATATATATATATATATATATATCTTTTAAAAATGCGTAATTTCTTAATAGCAAGTATAAAACAGAAAACTAATCTGCTTGTTTTTATTAATCAGTATTATAATGGGCAGAATTTTCGAAAATTGAAATTTGGATAAATAAATATTGAAAATACGGAATAATGTATTTACGTAATCATCCTATTACTTGGATTCGAGTAAATTCAATGAATCACCACTACGCACTCTCTTACAAGAATTTGAGCAATTTAAAATATATCGGAAATTTGTAATACTCGATAATACTTAAAGAATGTCTGGAGGATTTGGTTTTTAATTTTAAATTGTAATAAAAAATCCTCTTGTTATGAAGAGGATATTAATTAAAATTTTAATTTTTGAGAAGTATGACAAACTTAACTTAGATACCCATAGAGGCACTTGTTCCTTGTATTGAAATAAAGTTTTAATGTCATAAATATAAACGTTCTTACCTGCACCTTATGAGAATGGGGCACGAAGCTTTCCTCCTCCAACATGTAATGTTATTTATCTTTAAATTTATACCTTTCCAGCTGTTCTAAAGTACTTTGTTTTAAAAATTAAACAGACGAGAGGAAATCTCTTTTGTGAATTGCATCTCCTTTTCCGATAATCTATCTATGGAGTCAATCACATAGCGTTGATTCAAGAGTAGAGATTCTATCAGTGTATTCATCAGAAACGCATTTCAGGATTGATATCATAGAAGCGGGTAGACCCTATGTATAGCAAATATAGGGCCAACCATAGAGGGCAACTGCGGCTTTTTGCAGTGAATTCTGAGAAATTAGCGAAAGATTTTCATAATACACAAGTTCAAACACCGAACTCCGACTTTTCTATTTTCTTTTGCTGAAGTTGTTTTAATTTATTACAAAGCTACGTTAGAGCTATATTTTCAAAAGCGAACGTCCAAAGAAAAAATATTTTGCTATAAATATGTTGCTGAATAGAGATAATTACCAGGTTGATGGGTTTAATAGAAAAGGGATAGCAAAGTGACGAACAAAAAGAAATAGATTAAAATTTTTATCTAAATTGTGTAAATGTGAAAATCAATGGAAGTAAAAATATAAACCTACATTGTTCATCACTATAAGAGTTTTATTTTTTTAATTTTAAATCATATTATTAAATCATTTATTGAATGTTGCACAAATCGCAAAATCTCAACTAAGCATAAACGTACAATTCGGAATCTAGAACTTTGATGTTCGAACGTACTGTTTTTTTATAAAACTTACCAGTATAAGAATATAGGAATTTAAAAATGTATTCTTTTAACGCAACCCAGGCCATTTATCTAACGGGAATTATATATATATATATATATATATATATATATATATATATATATATATAACTAGATGTAGGTTTATTGTTAAATTAAGGCTTTGGTGAGTTTTTAATTGTGCATACAGAACGGAAACTCAACTGCTATTTTCATTATATCATGCATTTCCATCCTGTAGTTCTTAATCATTAGTAAAGTGATTTGATTTATTATTTGTTTCTTAATATACATTGTTGATTATTTTATAGTTTTTTTGGTAATTTTGATTACTTTGTTGGTATAACATCAAAGTAATTTATTCACACAGGAAGAAATTATTAAAATTAACAAGCGAGAAATGCTGGGAGAAAGGAAAAAAATAAAAAGAAAAGAAAAATAGCCAGGAATTATTTCCCCAAGGGTTTCTTTTTTCACTCTTTATATCAGATATCTAATATTTTGTGTTAAAAGTACCCCTTTTTCTCCCATCCTAGTTTATTTCTGTTGAGACGTCTCTTCTAAATAGAGCAATGTTGTACGTGTCAAAACGAACGATGAACACAGTATACGTGAAAAGGAAAATACTACTGGGAAGCTGAGAGAGCTTGTCAAAATGTAGTTAACGAGTTGAGCTGTTTGGATTGGAAGCGTCTTCTCCATGTATACAGTTAAAAAATAAAGCTGAGAATCGAATTGATCTGTTTGTTCCATACCGATAACATAAACCAACAAACAGCATAAATGAAGGTCTGATCTCCCATCCCAATATGGCGGCTGTTTGCTCTGAATGTAAGCGATGTTTGTCTTGCCGTGACAGGAAACCCATCCCCTAGCTTATGACACGTTCCCACCTCTCGCCTTCAGTTTGACTTCTGTATTATTGTTTCACTCCGTGGATATTTTTTTGCTCCTCACTCAGCTTTTCTCAAACCATTTATAGCTGTCATAGTTGATGGCGATATCTTTTTCTTCACTCTCCACTTAGCTGCTTCTGGAGGTGGGGAGCCCGCGGAGGTTCCCCGCTGCTCTAACCCAAAGCACTCGGCTTTCCTTTTTCTTTTCGAACACAATGCTACGCACAATCAGTTCTGGTAGTTCCAACTGACAGATCTGGAAACTTTGGGGACGACAGCTTCGGGAATACGACCCAGATAGTCATTGTTCCTCAGCGTGATGCTCTTCAACTTGCTGAGTTACGTCTCGCCAAAATTTTCACTTTTTCCCCCACTCATCTCGCGTGCCAACAAAAGGGGGAAAAAAATCTCCGGCCTTTCATCATCTTTTTTGACGGTGGTCATCTTTACACAATTGAAATGACTGCATTCAGGCTTCGTAGCAAATCACTTAGACAGTAATTTATTTTCCATAATGCTCGTATCAGCACAGAATTATATACCAGTGTTTGGTAAAAGCAGCGAAGGAGAATGGAGTCTACTAGAATATATTATACACATATTATATTTATTTGAAATTATCGCACACATTTTTGCTTTATTCAACATTAGCATTCCTATTTTGTTTAATATAGAACCATGTAGTTAACTATTTATAGTTATCTATTTTAATTTGTATGATTTCACCCATAAACCGAGACACGTACAAGAAGTGCTTTATATAGTAAGTGTAGTAAGTATTTTTATATAAATTGCCATGATTTCTTTCGATTTTACAGCCAGAAAATTCTTTCTTTGTCGTATAGATCCCAATTTAATGAAACCTCCTATTTCTCTGTACATAATATATATATATAAAGATCAGATTATGAATTTAATATTGTTAAATTTAAAAATTAACAAACCTCTTTACATAAATCTGTTTTTAATAACATTTTAGTAAATCAGCTAGCACGTATAAATAGGCTTTGTTCTAAAGACAATAGGAATAAACATATTAAAGAATTGTTGGTTGTGTTAAAACATAATCTTTACCCCGATAGTCTTTCCAAGCACATAATTGGTTGTTTTAGATTTAATGAAGAGCTTAATCTGTTGTACTTAATTAAGTTATAAAAAATAATAAGTAAAATTAAATAAGATTGTGTTGTAAAATAATTTTACTCTTAAATAATAATAATGAATAATAATAATATTTTTAAGCAATAATATTTAATAATATTTTTACTCTCAAGTTATAATAATAATAATAATAATACGTTGTTAATTTTGGTTGATATGTCCTTTAACACAGTCTCCTTTGTAAGTCTGCATATGTGTTTCCATTAACTCCATGGTTGCAAGATTTGTGACGTCAGTCACCTTGTGGTTTATTACTCTTAACTTTAGATTGTCCAGTGCCAGGCTTGGTGTTCTTAGTTTGGTTAGCTACTTTTTTCATTTCTTCTGATTCTTATGGATTCTTCGGTGTCTAAGTATGTTTATTGGTTAGATCATTCTTATCAGAAACAATCCATTGGTTTTTTGACAGTATCGGCACCGCTGATGAAGAGATGCTGTCTAATACCTTTTAAATTCTTTTCTTTTCACGTTTTTGTTTCACGCTGCATAGTGTAATATGTCTAATGCTGGATTTTCACTATCAACTCTTTCTTTTATATATATATATATATATATATATATATATATATATATATATATATATATATATATATATATATATATATATATATATATATATATATATAGGGTAAGTATGCCTAATATGAGACCCCAGCTTATAGGACGTATAAAGTACTGCCGCCTAGCGACTGGAGCGTAAAACAGTAGTCTATTGCATCATTCGTAATCGGTGAGTCAGTCGAGTGTTTGTAAGCGCACACAAAGGCGCAGTATTTTTTTCCTGAATGTGTGCTCATCGACTTTTTTGCATCACCATTTTCATTGGCTGTTTTCACCTTCAATGTTAGACTCTTATTAAAACTGTTAGTATTGGATAGGTAGCTTTAAATGTGGAGTGTAAACACGCCTGTTTGTTTTTAAGCTAACGTCAATCTTAACCTAAAAAATTCGTTGGCGTGTTCAACAAAATGGTCGTGCCCAATATGAGACACCAAATCATGCCTAATATGAGATAGGGTCTCATATTAGGCATTTTAGTTTTCACTCTCGCAGCCTTGTTTCCTCTGAAGCTGCAGATGCAATGACGCCCAGGTGAAATCCACAAACATGTAGTAGTAGTGACAATGTGGAAGATATTGATCAAACAACTAGTTCAAACTAGTTCTTAGTGACTCCTGAAGAAATAAACCCGTTCCCTACGTTACCTGAGAAAAACACCTCGAAACCAAGTAGGCCCCGTAAAGCCGATATTATCACATCATTGCCCTATAAAAATAAATTGATGTCATTAATAAAAGAACTGCAGCATATTCGAAAAAAAACTTTGTTACCTACAAGAAAAAAAGGAATAGACCTTAAAGATAAGAAATCAAAGGATAAACAAGGAAAATGAGATCAAGATAAAAAGAAAAGGATAAGAAAACAATAAAAGGAAAAGGAGAAGGCAAAGGGTTCCCTAGGAAGGGGAAAATTAAGGATGGATGAAAATACAACACTAGTTAAAAAACAGAGAACAAGTAAACCTAATTATAGTAGCTATGATGTTCTCAGCTCAATTGAAGATGATGAAAAACTTTCTCTCTGTGACAGCAGTGACGATAGCATTGATGAAAACGACGCTGAATGTCTTTTTTGTGGTTGTTTATTTTAAGAAGACAAACGGGGAGAGCAGTGGCGTCAGTGTAGAAGGTGTTTCAGGTGGACCCATGAAAATTGTGGAGCTGGCGAACTTTTTATTTGTAAACAATGTGAAAAGTTTGAATCCAAAAACAAAAAGAAAAAAACAAAACCTGTAGTTTAACCCAACTAATTTGCTTAAAATGTCACTTTTCTTTTTCACCTATTAGTGTATATAGGTAATTGTTATCTAATTATTGTGTACAGTTTTGTTGTTACGAACTTTTTAGTAATTCTAATTCATATTTAGAGTTGTAGAATGGGGCTCCCGTATTAGGACTACTTTTTTCAGATCCCAAAACTTGAACACTTGTGTTTATAATTTCATACAAGAAAATTGTAAGGTTATTTTCAATTTTCTGTCATTGTTATATGTAGAAAAATATATGTATTAAAAGGATATTGAGTTGGTACTATAATCCCTCACTTACTTTCCTAGTTATATATAAAAATAAAAAGGGGTTTCATATTCGGCATACTTATCCTATATCAAGTAACATAAGACATCAAAAAGAAAAAAAAGAGGTAAAAATAATAATAAAAGCAAGACTTTTAATTGTAATATTTATAAAAATGTTTTATTAAGTTTTCAGGAAAGGTTTATCATTGACTATCAATATAGAAACTTAAAAGCTTGGATATTTTCTGTCAATAAAAAACATATCATTAAGCTTTATCATCTATTTTTAAGTACTAAACTTAAGAATTATCATTTTCAGCATCTGGTATTTGATTTAATATTAACACGAGTTAATCATTTAAAAATAAACTTATTTAAAAAATATAACATAGCAACTAATACTTATTGTGAAATAAACTTTGCTAACCCTAAATTAAATAATATAAATTTCAATAGTATTTTTGATGAACTACATGATATGTTTCCTGTAAAAGAAATAAAAATTAAACTTGCCTTTAAATATACACTGCCTATGGGTAGACGTATATTTAACTATAATCAGGTATCAAAAATTTTTCGCAGTCTATGGATATAAATTGTTTATGCCATTTGCCCAAATGCAATAGTTATGTAGACACAGAACATGGACATGTTATACAGAGGCTGTTCACACATTTTTTAGACGATGTATATTGTATTCACAAAACTAAATTACATAAAATTCTTGTGTTTTAAATGTTCTATTTGACATCTTTTATTCTGAACTATCTTTCGACACCGCAATTTCCAGGATAATAATGCCTTTTGAAGTGTCAGAAGAGGTATTCTATCCCATTCCTCCTGAACAACTTTCCAGAGTCCTGTAAGGGTTTTGGGACGACGTTTGAATAATGCAGATTTTAAAAGTCCGAAAGCACAAAAATCCATAGGTGATACATCGGGAGATTTAGTAGGGATATCAGTGAAGGGTATGGCCTTGATGCTAGTTTTTTGTTCCATTTCTTTTAGGAAATTTACAGTGGATTTTGATGTGTGACTGCTAGCTTTGTCCTGATGGAGTCTCACAGATTGATGGCACTGTGGATGGCACTGTGGAGGCACCATTTTTCTTTGGATAAGTGTTTCTCATATAGAATTCTGCAGCGTGTCCTGCGTTCAGCGATATGATTTGGAAGAAGACGATGCACATTGCGTTTTTTCGCTTTCTTAAGATTTAAATCAACGTTTATCATTTTGTTTACAGTGGACACCGAGCATTTTAATGATTTTGCAACTGTCCTTTGACTAGGGGGATTTTCTTTTAACATTAAACAACGTACCTTTGCAATAGTCGAAGATTTCCGTTTTTTCCTTGGATACTTGTTTGGAATTTTTGTCCCACTTGAGGCTCCAATTTGACGTTTTTTTCCTATCTTGTTGACGATATTACCTATCGACGCTTTAGATATCACAAAACCATGACTCTCACATCGTTTTTGGATAACGGAGTATGCATATTTCTCTTCGGAAAGAGCATAAATGTAGCCTTCGAACCACTGCTTTGTTAAAAACGCCATTTTGAATAAAAACAAAACCTTCAAGCCGCAGACGATAATTTTGACTTTTAAAAACATAGTACAATTGCAATTATTTCTTTTGCAGTAAACGATTTTTTATTACCGCTTACCAAAATCGTCTAAAAAATGTGCGAGCAGCCTCTGTAAAAGGCAATTTGGAAATAGTTGAAAATTTAGCACTACATGAGGTGATGAATTTGGGAACTAAATATAGATTACCTAGTTCTTTTAATGATAAAAACATTATACATTTCTTAAATACTGATTTGGATAAATTTATATATTAAATAGCTATTAATTATTCTATCCCAACAGAAGCCTTTAATCAATGGAAAATTAATTTACTTAAACTTGTACAGTCTAAACTACCTAATAATAGTTATTTCTTTAATAATTCCCATAAACACATAAAAGAAGCTATAAAAAACTTACAAGAATATTTTATTATATCTTATGTACATAAAGCAGCCAATAATTATGCAATTATTTGTAAAAAATATTTTGCTATTTGTTTAAAAAAACAGCTAGACAATAGTGATCTATTTCAGCCATTAAAAGATACTACCTGTATTATTATTAAGAAAATTATAGCTAAATATAAACTTCTAGGTATAACAGCAGAAAACTATCACTTTCCTTATATCACTTTAGTTCCTTAATTTCGCAAAACACCTATTGCTTTTAGAGCTGTAACCTGTGGTCACAACACTTATGCTACTAAAGCAAGTGTTATATTATTAAATTACTTCAAGTTAATTTATAAAATAATAAGTTCTGGTGTTTGTGGTATCATTGATAATAGCTTTAGTCTTATTAGAAAACTACAAATAATTAATAATTGTAAATCATTAGTTACTTTTGATTTTAAAGATTTATTCAATAATATCAATATAAATGATTTAAATAGAGTAATTATAAAGTTAGTACATAATAGTATTCAATACTTAAGCAAAGATTTTAATCTTACTCATTTCAATAGGCTTTTAGATTTTGTTACTAAACATAATTATATTACACACAATAATAGTACACTCATGGACAAAAAAATTAGCGCACCAAGAAATAATTGCGGGATCGTAACGAAACTTGCAATGAAGGTACATGTCGGGGAGATATGCAAATGATTAGAAATGCAGCGTGATTGCGCATTACGTATAGCCGGTAGAGGGCGTTGAACATCGTACTCTGTGGAGTATAAAACAGGTAACCAAAGCTTGTTTTAGTGTGCTGAATCATTTACAAAGGAAGAGCTGAGATAGACATGCCATTACGCCGTGTTTGAAGACAATATAAGCAGTTGTCGCAGTTTCAGAGGGAGAGAATCGTCGGGATGATGGAAGCTGGGTGGTCAGCTGGGTGAGTAGCTCGTCAATTAGGCCGCTCTGATTGTGTTGTGAGGAGGTGTTGGGACCAGTGGACCCGAGAGATGTCATGTACACGAAGACCAGGCTCAGGACGCCCTCGACAGACCAGTCGTCGAGAAGACCGCCACATCGTAAGAAATGCACGCGTACAGCCAACTGCTTCATCGGCCGCCATCCAGGCACAGGTAGCACTTTCACTAGGGGCCTCTGTGTCTTCTCGAACCATACGAAGGCGCCTGGCTGAAGGACAGTTGGTATCGCGGCGCCCATTACGTGTGCTATCCTTGACACCCACCCATCGACGCCTCCGTTTGGAGTTTTGCCGCGCACGAGGAAACTGGACTGCAGCGGAATGGAACCAGGTCGTCTTTAGCGATGAATCCAGATTCAATCTCGGCAGTGATGACAATCGTGTTCGTGTGTGGAGAGCCCGGGGTAAACGCTTCAATCCTGCCTTTGCTGTACAGCGACACATCGCTCCCACAGCTCGTGTGATGGTATGGGGTGCCATTGCCTACAATACACGGTCACCCCTAGTATTGTTCCGTGGCACCATGACAGCCCAGCGGTATGTTCATGAAATCCTGCAACCACATGTGTTGCCACTCATGCAACGGCTCCCAGGAGCCATTTTTCAACAAGACAATGCTCGGCCTCATACGGCAAGGGTGTCACAAGACTGTCTCCGCACTGTTACTACCCTTCCTTGGCCTGCCCGATCCCCAGATTTGTCTCCAATCGAGCATATCTGGGATCATTTGGGACGACGAGTTGGGCATCCCACGAGTTTGAACGAACTAGAGGCAAGGTTACAGCAAATATGGAACGAAATGTCTCAAGACATCATACAGAACTTGCATGACTCAATGCCCGATCGTATCGCATCGTGCATTCGCGCTAGAGGGGGTCCAACGGAGTATTAACTCCTCCGTTCTTTTGCCTTTTTCTCTGAAATAACGTATCCTTTTTCTTTGATTTTCCTATCATTTACTTATATCAAAGTAGTCATTACGTATGTAAAATTTCGTTTCATTTTGATGACTCCTTGGTGCGCTAATTTTTTTGTCCATGAGTGTATATACTGACAGACTAAAAGTGTACCGCAAGGTGGAAATGCTTCTAGTATGCTAGTCAATTTATACTTACATTTTTTTAAAGTTGATAATATTGAAAATATTGATAATGGCAATTACAAAGTATATAGTAGATATACTGATGATATAATAGTAATTAATCAAAGTAGTAATTTTACAGCCTTAAATTTTTAGCCTCATAATCTGGAACTAATAAAAAGTAGCCAAAATAATATTAATGTAAACTTTTTAGATATTAACATCAAAGTAAATTCTCATAGCAATTTTACTTTTGACTTATATGATAAAAAAACAGATTATGAATTTAATATTGTTAAATTTCAAAATTACCTAACTTGTTTACATAAATCTATTTTCAATAACATTATTGTAAATCAGCTAGTACGTATAAATAGGCTTTGTTCTAAAGACAATAGGAATAAGCATATTTTAGACTTGTTAGTTGTGCTAAAACGTAATCATTACCCCGATACTCTTTCCATGCACATAATTGGTTGTTTTAGATTTAATGAATAGCTTGTTCTGTTGCAATTAATTATTTAGTAATAAAATATAATAAGTAATATAATAAGTTAATATAATAAGTAATATAATAAGGTTTGTGAAAATAACTACTAAAAAATTATACACATTACTACTAAATAATACTCATTAATTAATAATAATAATATTCTTAAGTAAAAATAATAATAGATAATAAATATAATATTTTACTCTTAGTAATAATAATAATAATACATAATTAATTTAGGTTTATATGTCCTATAACACAGTCTCCATAGTAAGTCTGCCTCTGTGTATCCATTAACTCCATGGTTGCAAGGCTTGTGACGTCTGTCCTCTTGCGGTTTCCTACTCTTAACTTCAACTTTGTCTAGCGCCAGGCTTGGTGTTCTTTGATAGAACAACTTTTTATTCAATTCTTCTGTTTCTTATAGATTGTACGGTGTCTAAGTATGTTTATTGGTAAGATCATACTTATCAGAAACAATCCATTGGTTTTTAGACAGTATTGGCACCGCCGATGAAGAGATTGTAACATATTCCGTGCTTGGTGTCAAAGCCGACACGCTAGGTAGCGTCACACCGGTTATGTTTAGTGATAAACAGCTTACTAATAAGAACTTTTTACAATGAATGTCAATTTATTAGAGCTTCTGGATTAGATACTTCACGATTAGGTCGTGTTATGGAACATACACTTTACATTAATAATGTCCTTTGAAGTCTGCGATGCACGCTAAAGATTGTCCGTTCAGCTGGCTGGCTGATCTGTCGCTACGGATCGTAAATCGGGCCTTCAGGCAATAAAACTTTAATTGCAGAAGTCTCAGTTGCTGGGAATGGATTCCACTCGTCGGAACAGGCTGGAATGAGGCGAACTCGAACTCCAGACGCAGTGTGGTCTAATTATCAGAGTAGTGGACGGTTCGTCCCACGTTCTCACCAAAGAAGCTAGCTGCTTCGAAAATACTAAAGATCAAGTTTTGATCTCCAAATGACCCTTCTCAGCGAGAAAAAGGTCTTCTTCACACAGGGGGGGGGGGCTGAGCCTCCAAAAATGTCGAAGTCACTCAAAGTGACTGGAGCTAGGAGATCAGCTATCACTCCTAAACTCAGGCTTCGAAACTCGTCTCTCTTCTAAAAAATCTCCGGCATCCGTTTTTAACACTTTTTCCCCTGGCGGGATCTGTAACATCCTCCGTCTCTCAAGCTTGATTCGGATAGGCTGGTCCGCCTAGGCCGTGTGCAAAACGGTGCTTGTTCTTTATTTCTTCAGCGCACGTTGAGTCATTAAGTCGTCTCATCAGGGGGATGGTCTGCCTTTGTTAGTCTTTTGTGATATAGTGTCTTCGCTGTAGACATCGGGGCGCCTCGCTATTGTCAAGTCGCTCCTCGCTTGCGAGTCGAAAACTGACTCCTTTTGTAAGTGACCCTCGGCCGGGGGAACTATTCTTTTCGCATTCCGCCGCTGGGTTTTGAGGAGGGGAAATCTCACAAGATGCTGTCTAAAATCTTTTTAATACTTAACTTTTCATGTTTTTAGTTCCTGGCTCCAAGTAGTAATAGAGCTGATGCTGATTTTTCACTTTCAACTTTGTCATATATATATATATATATATATATATATATATATATATATATATATATATATAAAGAGCTCAATCGGCATCTGCATGGTCCGGTATCAACCATTAGAGGTAGAAGGGAACTTCACAAACAAAGCATTTACGGAAGAGTAATTATTCCCAATCCACTTGTAATAGATGCCAATACAAAATATCGTGCACAATGGTGCCACGAGCGCAAATCCTGGTAGATTAATATGCCGAAAAACTGCCTGTGGTCCGATGAATCATTGTTCATATTGTTCCTCGCAACAGGACATGCGTGTGTCTGGAGAACACCTACACAAGCGTAAGATTCTGACTGTCTCATCTCAACTGTCAATCATGGAGGTAGATCTATCAGGGTTTAGGATGAATCTCATGGTTTTCTTCAAGCCCTATTGTAACCCTAAAACGGAGAATGAATGGGAAGGACTATGTCAAAATTTTAGCTTACCAGGTCCGTCCTATCGTGCATACATTGTTTCTTACAGGAGATGGCGTTCTCTAGGTTGATAATCCCCCTATACATACAGCCAAATCTATCAAGTATTGGTTTGAAGAGCATGAAAAGGATGTAAAATATCTTATCTTGCCCTGTACAATCCCCCGCGCCCCCGACTATACATCATCCAACCACCGTGATCTGTATAAGAGAATAGACCCAGGTATCGATATCCACCACAGTATCTCTACAGGAACTTTCATTATTTTCAGAATGGTATAATATATTCTTAACCACTATTTATGACTTGTATAATCCAATTCGAAGGTGAATCAGGTGGTATTACATTACAAAGGTGCTCCTGCGCCGTATTAATAAAGGTTTTCATGATGTTTCTTAGTGTTTGCATTATTTTGATAACCACCTGTATGTATATATATATATATATATATATATATATATATATATATATATATATATATATATATATATATACTAGATAGTACCCGTTAAAACTTGACGGTAAATAATTGAACAATTCCAATAAAAAAAAAAGGTTTATAACCTTGTTAAAATATTAGAAATTTTTACAGATAATTAGTTGTTTTTCAATCCGGTGTAATTATTAAAAATGTTGTAATAATCCGAGATATTATAATCGGAGTTTAGAATTAGAAAAAAGTCCTTCTTCTTGGAAATAAAGCATTCTTACCGCTGATTTTTCAATCCGACTTTCGCAATCTAACTAATATCCTATAAATATGCTACGTATAAACATTTTAATCAAAAATAAAATATATAAACTAAAGAAAATCAGATTAAAAAATCATACAAATTACTCACGTGCAAAAAATTTTTGCAGTCTATTTCAATAAATAAGAATAAATTCAAATCTAACAATCTAATTCAGTCTATTTCAATTTAATATAAATATATTATATATTCAGGCATTACGCTATATACATGTATAAATATGCTATGTATAAATATATTAAGCAAAAATAAAATATATAAACTAAAGAAAATCAGATTAAAAAATCATGCAAATCACTCACGTGCAAAAATACAATAATAAACAGAAATTAAAAACACTATCATCGTAATAGAATGCTTTACGAAAAATCGGTATGAACAAAAGAACAATTTTAAGCAAATAAATATTCAAATAAACGCAATTAAGATGTTAAATTCAGTTACTTAGCCTGAAATTTACATCCAAATATAATCATTCAGACAATTACGAAATAAATAAAAAGAAAAACCCTAGCCGATATGTTACGTCACACCGTTTAAATAAGAAATCGAATAGAATACAAACCGTTATAACAATACTATTAAAAGTAAATATTAAACAGAAATTAAAACACTATCATCGAATAGAATGCTTTACGAAAAATCACATGAAAGCCACATGTGAGCGCATGAAAGCCACGTGTATTGGCAATTTAGAAATATTCATTTCTACCGTACACAGTTTTGAACATATCACTACGCATGCGTCGAGCTTGCAACTTTCCGAAAATACTAAATTTGACATTATTGTAACATCTGGTTAAAATATATATATTATATCGTTAAAATATAAATATATATATTAAAATAATAATATAATGAAAAACTGTTTTATTGTGGAGAAGATTATCTGATTCAATTTTTCTTAAATTAACGACGATGAATGAATCATGGTGAATAAATGACTCACTCGTGTTTATATTTTCAAGTTATGAGTACATTAAATGAATACTTGTATTACAGCCGTCTAAAAATCGAAATAAAGTTGATTTGTGTCGATATTACGTTGTTTTAATTAAAATTATTTGGGTTTAGATAGCAAATAATCTTTTTGAACTTTACGTTTGACTTGTTAAGCCTAATTCACAAAAAAAATGGATGCCATAAGCTGATATATTTATGAAGCGGTCGCTCCGGAAGCGTTACATGACACATCCATACACAGAACACGGCAAAATTAGGGGAATATATATATATATATATATATATATATATATATATATATATATATATATATATATATATATATATATATATATATATATTTGCATGTATATGCATATATGTATAAAATTTGGAGATTCAGTCATTTTAAAGAGTTTTCTGATATATATTAGAAGGTGTGATTAATCTTAAAGTCATTTCTATTATGGAATGCCCGTTTTCTGTATTTTATGTCGAATGTATTTTATGTCGAAAATATACAACAGTGCTAATTATTTTCATGAAATATGCATAAGCAGAGGACAAAAATATTGACTGTTCATAAGTCCGCAAAAAATAGTTCTCATTGTGGTTAAAATACTGTATCTGAAAATATTAGGTAATAACTGTTTAAACATCTTAAGAACTTAGTTTTTTACTTATGAAACACTGGAATAATTTTCTATTTTTGAGATGTTCTGAAAATGCTAATAAATTTTAAGATTTTATTAACTTAAGAATTTAGAGCCGATGAAAATCCGTTTATTCGCATTTTTTTAAAAATCTGTATAATGTATCAGGAAAGAAATGTAATAAATTATTTCCATATAAATATTTCCGTGGGAAGTTTCAACAGTCCCAAAGAATGCACTTTCTTCTCGCAATTAGCATAACCTTTTGAAGGAAAGACTATTGGGAATTACCTGTTAAATTCGTTGCATTTGATAACAGATTTTTCAACTCAGCTTAGCCCTTTAATATTAGCACAGTCATAACCTGGTATTGAAGACCTGAGTGGTTTATTTAATGATCAACGGCAAAATCTTACTAAGAATATCGAAACGTGATACAGGGCGGTTACATAGATTCTGTTAGATATAATCTTGATCTAAAGTATTCGGATAAAACCCTAATAAAAATATGAATACTCAAAGCACTCCTAAGTTATTGTCTTGCTTTAAGAAGTTTATTCAAAATTGTCATTACATAGCTCAGCCAATTTATGTTTCAGGTGAAGTAAAAAGGATTGAAAGTGTCTGAGAAATTTAGAAATGGCGACACACAAAAATATTAATATTTAACTCATTAAAATCTAAAGATTGTCACTGAAACTTGCCATAATAAATTAGTCAGATTTGTATTTTATTAAAATTAACAGTTTTACAACTTGACTTCTAAATTAAAAAACAAACAAAAACATTGTAAAAATTAGTCAGCCGTTTTAGAAAACCAAAAGTGAAGCTAATAATATGATGACAAGAAGCCAACTGTATCAACTGAATGATTTTTCTAGTATTGAAAAGGAAACCCGAAAATTCAAAATTTGAAACCACAAAGACTTTTATTGAATTAATTAGACTTACAATACTTGAGTTTTTAACTTCAAATTTTTATCTGTTGTAGGATTTACATTTGAAATAAATCTTTTAACTAATTACAGTTGAAAAAATATACATTCCATATTGTATAAAAATTGAATTCCTATGAAAATTCAAATCTGTGTATATGAGAAATGTTGTCTAAAGTGCTGTGCCCTTTTCACCAGTCTCTGTAAATCTGGCGAATACAATTTCTTCGTAAGTTAGATATAGTTATGAATTAAGCAATGCAATTACGAAACATATATGCAAACGCTCTAAATTTCATTTATGTGTCGGTATTAGGTTTTAAAAAGCACAACTGTTAAGTGTTATATCATATAATTTTTTAGTAGTTTCAAGTCTTTTATTTCTCTCCTTTTTCAGTGAATAAATGAGACCCGAATGTCAAGTTCCTTAACAGATAAAACTAACAACGACAAATGTAAGCATTAAATAATACAATTCCTTTTATTTGAGCACAAAATTTGTCTCTTAAATAAGCTTTTTACAAGTTTTATTAAAGTGCATTCTTTGGAAGAATATGAAATTTCAAAGGCTTTCCATATATGTTTAGTAATTGCATATTTGTACCACAAATGTAAGGTGAATCATCAAAAACTAAGCAGTTTTCATCAAGCTATTATGAAATAAGTTGCTTTTATTAACTTATCGAAATTTTTCCTATTTATTTCTTAGTACAGAAAACATTTATGTCTAGTTTGTAGAATTTAGAACGAAATTTTTAATGCATAAATAATTAAATTAAATATTATCAGTCTGACTTACAATTTTATATTCTATGAGGTACATTATACTTTACTATAATTTTTGTGATAAGTTTAATCGAAAACCACTATTGAGTCGTTCAGGGATGTTCTTTTACGAAATTCAGGTGTTTAAATAGGATCAGAGGAATATCCTTATTTAAGTTTGACACATAGGTAGAGCAGAATGAAACTCATTCCAATGATCGAAAATCAATGATTTTCTGGTTACCCTTTACTTAAGCTATATTCAATTGTATGTGAAACTAATCTATCTTCATTGTTATAGTAAAACATACATTCTATGTTTAACAAATCTTATTAAATCTAGATTTTAAAGAAGAAAGTTTCACTGCATTTACACCTGCTGTTTTTTTCAGGATTATGAAATCACATAAAATAATTATGAGGACTATCAAAACTATTAATTGATACTTATGATACTAAGTTTTATTTTGTACGTTTACTTTAATGATAAAATGAGTAATATTTATAACAGACTAAAAATTTTTTATTCAGGGTTTTCTCAGTAAATCTAACATCTGGGTAAGTTAAGAGCTTCGAGTAAATTAAACCCTTTAATATGACATATTATCTTACTCTCTGGAACAAAGTGCGAAATTTACTATAGTGAATTTTTAAGCCTATTTTTTTCATTCACCAGATCCATATTTGAAACATTTTAAGATAATAATCTGACGTGCACTAATATTTATTTGTGCTTATTTCCGTGTTGGTTTTCATCATAGTTTTATTTTTTATTTAACAAATGCCACATACAAATTAGCCCTTATGTCATCGGTTTTCTTCACTTATGCACAGTAGCGAAGCCGAGAGGTAAAAATGATACGCTGAAAATTTTTATATCTTTATTTGTTTAAACGCATCCAATTTTGAAAATTAAATGCAGTAAACTGAACAAATCTATATGGAATATTTTACGTTACAAACAAAAATATCAAAAATAAATGAAAAGGAAGAGGTTTTTATATCTTTGCCTAGTCACCATTTCTTAGGAACCTCGCCTGAAATGTGAAAAAAAAAAACAACCCTGTTTTACTTTCCCAAAGGCACATTCTCCAGCTTCCGATGGTACGTATAGTGTGACTATGCTAAGTGAATGCAACACAGGAAACTTGAATGGCATTTCATTCCTAAGAAGTTTGATTCTTCTGTGTGAAGCGTCTAATACTTTCTAATCTTCCAAGGATAATTTTGTCCAGAGAAAAGACGTTACTAAGCTACCATTTACAAAACTTGTAGTTTCTTTCCCATGGCTTCCTGGGGACGCCTTGGATGCCACAATTACTAACCTCATGCTGGTGATAGACAGTGATTAGCTCTAATTCACCTCGCCTCGTTGGATGCTGCTGATTCTTTCTAAGAAGGGAAGGGGACCTCGCATACATTGAAGAAGTGCAAACATAAGTTTTGGAGGCTTTTGAAACAGCGAGATTAGATGATTATTTATTGAAATATCTTTTAGATGGATAAGGCAATCAATGATTTTACTTTTTAATTTTTCCATTTATATGCAGTGAACTCATATGTAAGTTAATAGGTGAGCAACATTATTATATTTCATCTCATGTATTCGTCTTACTGTGAAGATGTGTGCATGAACAGATCATTTAAAAAAAATCAAGCGGAAAATTCTGCAGAAATGGGTACAATTGAATTTGACATGTTTTCTACAACGTTCGTATTAGGGGAGGGATGTAATACTTTTTGTTATGTTCTTGCAAAGACATTGCTGAGTATTTCTCCCTTAGTGGGAAAAAAATTCGAATTAGTTAAGTGAATTTTGTTTTTGTTTATAAAAATGCTCCTTGAGAGTCTAACTGATAAAGTGCAAGCTACTATCTTTAACACCACAAAAGGTAAAAACAAGGATTTATTGTTTGGTTGGTTGGTTTTGATATGTACGGCCATCTTTTGCAGAATGAGGGCTTAACTGCCCGAAACTGAAGATGGAATTTCGATCTTAGCTGTCATCTGGTAAAAATTTACAGCGTAAAAATTTAGATTTTGATGAGATAATCAGAAACACAATATGAAATTCTTAGTTCCGAGTTCAGAATTTAGTCTAAATTTAATGTATTGTTTACTCAGTGGTTCCTAAAACATATTTCACGAAATGATTCAACAGATGTTTTCATTGGCTAAATCAATAGAAAAATGAAATCAACTACTGAATGCTTAAAGATATGCATCAGGAAATGACACAATATTAAAGATAATTTCTAGTAGCAAAATACGTATATTAGATGTCTAATTGTGTAGGAGGTTTCTGTAAAGAAACAATATTCTAAAAGAATGAGCAATGTCTTATACTGTGATGCACAACATCAACATTGAAGCACAGGAGTCAAATATTGAATGTCAGATACGAAAAGACAAACTAACCATGTTCGGGATGCGAATTACTTTGCAAAGTGGTTGCTGAAAAAAAGAAAAAAAAAGGGAAAAAAATATGAAAAAAAAAGAAAGAAATTAAAAGGTGTCGTTTATATCAATTTTTTTTAGGTATCTCATTCAAACATTTTGATCTGATGATTATTTTTCTTCTTTTATTTTGATCTGATGATTGTGAACCGAATTCCGAAAAATTTTAACTTCTTTTACAAACTTCCGTGTTTTTATAATCTGTCGATGATGACGTTTTCAATCTTCAGAAACATTTTCTTAGGTTTGATGAAACTTTGAAAAAAATGTCGACGTCCAATGTCAGTGGGCTATCTTAAAAATCCTTACTCAGTAAGAAAAGCGTATACAGTCATTTATTTATACTCCTTAGCAGCATCAAACGTTTTAGTTAGATCAATGCACAACTAGATCGAGGATTCTAAAGATATCAAAATATTGACAGTGTACACGATAGATTGTTCTGTAGCAAGTATGAATGGAAGTTTTATTGCGTAATTCTCCTCTTTTTAGCACCCAACGTTGAGAATAAAGGGTAAAAAACTGTTAATCAAACACTTTAAATGTATTAGGTAGAACACATCACTATCGTCGGAAAATTGTCTCGTCAACATCTAGTGTTATTGGAGGCTCAGAAAAGGACTTGGGAAGAATAGTATAAAATAAAAGATATTTCCTTATATCACCGAGCTAATTAATTAGTTGAACAACAACATTGAAGTTAGGACACCCGGGTTCAAATAATAGTTCTGGAAGGTGGTCGTTGTAAAATTTTTAAATAGTGTCTGTGTATTTAAATATATATAATTCTTCTCTCGCGAAAAGAAAATTAGATGTGATGGTAGCATAAAATAGAACTATAGGAAACAGTGTGCTCAATAATTACAGTAATAAATTAATGAAATTCAATGTTACTTTCTTATTTCTTTAAACAAAAAAAAAATTGCAAAATATAGAGAATCATTGATAAGGGAACTAAATATGACTTTTTTTAAACACAGTATGCAGCTTGTATATTTTTTCTTTTGAACTACAGTCGTTTTAAGTAGCTATTATTTAGCGATAAAAAAAGCAATCAAAAGGTAATTTAAATCCTTAAATCAGCCTGAAACAGCATCACAAGTAAAGTTTGGTAACAAGATATACTGTAAACTTTTAATATTACCAGTCAGCATTTTTAAGATCTATGAGAATTTAGATTTGTACAAAATTCCAGTTATTGGAAATGTGCAAGATTGTATACAACAGGGTTTGTGGATCGTTCTAAAGAATTATCATCGAATCTATATACTAAACATTGGAATACGATTAACCCTTATTTCATGTTCACCTTTGTCACTGTCGATATAAATATATGAAACACTTAAAAGAAAAGTTATGATAGATTAACAGGACCTGGTTTCTCACATAACGAGAAATTAAATTTTCAAATTACATAAGAAGCAGTATTAAAAATAGTAAATAAGATTAGTTAAATTTATTAATTATTTATTTATTTAATAAAACAAATTGAAAAAAATTAATAATCCAGATATATCATTCTAAATTACATTGGATGAAAGCAGTACATTACCTTATTATTTAGTTTTATTCCAGGATATTTGAAACCAAGAAGCTATTAAAAGTTTTAATCTTAAGATATTTGATTTGAAGAAAAAAATATCTTAAAGGGAATATACGCTGTGACATTCATTAACAATATTTTTAAAATTTTGCAGTGTTCTAAAACTGAATGAAGAGCAAAGTAAAAAATTAATCCGATGGAAAAATTAATATTTAAGAAAGAGAAACTAGGCTAATATTCTGCCATAACCATTTGAAATAGTAGAAATTATAACTAGTAAGAGTAAATTCGAACAATAGTTATCCGTCCTTTGCTTGGTTAAAGACCCGCAGTTAAATACTTATGCTTTTATGATCCTCGGATAAAAATACATTGTAAGCTTATGCTTAATTCCATTCAGAACGTCTTTTCCCAAAAGAGTAGGGAAAAACTACAAAGATACAGGGATTGGATTGCGACCTGGTCTTTCTGATCTTGAAGGTCAAGTGGGACCCAAGATGGGCAGCCATCAACAGAGCGATCTTGAGTGTTCCCTAGAAATGAAGTATGAATGAATGGAACTTTCTTTTCAGGCAGTTTAGTTCAGTCAAGGTCAACTCTTCCCGGTGGCTGGTGGCTGCATTGCTGTGCAATCATTCGCAGGTTGGAAATGTAGCTAATAATGAAATGAGGAAAGACACATTTTTGTTCACTCGTAAGTTAAAATCATTATGGACGGAGTTCATAACAAGGAAAAAAATGGGTTTCCAAAGGATAACGATTTTCAATCACTATGGCTTGAAACAAAATTCAACAAAGTCTGACAGGGCATTGCTTAATATATTTCAGTGCTTGATGATCTTTGTCTTTTCAGTTTATGAGTGCTCAGTGATAAAAAAAAATGCTTTGTGTCTTCATGTCTGACACTGAAATAATACAATAAAATCCCCAAAACAGTCGAAAAAACAACAAAATTTACAACAAGCCATATGTTTTCAACAAAATAAACAAAAAAAGTTATTTATTTAATCAATATTTTGACATGGTTTTGATTTTTTAATTTCCCATTTTTACATTCCTGAATGGCAATTCTATTAATCGTTGTGATTAATGATAAATACAGTGCCAGGGAAAATGTGGAGCACACTTTTATTGTATAAAACAAATTTTTGCTAACGTACTTATCTTTAAAATTTTTAATCAGAGAATAAAAATTATCTATTAAAAAAATACATGCATAGGCTCTAGTCTCAGCATTATAAAAGTTCATATCAGAAGTAACAACCTTTATGAAACGATCTCTAAATCACGCGGTTTCTTTGAACAGTACATTAAAACAATCTGACATATCTCACTTATTTTTGATACCTGGACATTTTTAAACGAAACTTCCTCAAAGGCCCGAACCTTAAAAAAAAAACGAACAGAATCATTTACGTTTTCTTTCTGTGTGTTTATTATATAATTTTTTAACGTACGCTCAATTAACCCTCCAGCCACGGACGCCGCCAAAAACGGGCTTTCTACTGATTCAGCAAATTTCGACGGGTTACGCTTTCATCGCGTCGCAATGAATTTTCAGGGTATCTGAAAGTGGGAAATGTTATTTTCCTGTTGAATGGTTTTTATTACGTGTTTGAATATATGGAGACATTATTTCACCATCTGTTGGAAGTAGTACGAAATATTGCTTCTGAGAAAAGCATATCATTCGAAATATAACATTACTTCTAGAAAATGTTTTAATTTCTAAATAGTTTTCTGTATTTTTGCTAATTTTTGCAATATTCGTGTTTTCCGAAAATTATAAGTTATTAAATAAAATATTTCTTTTTCCTCCTTTTGTTTTTAAAAAAAATTCTGCATTAAAAGTTCCCATCTATATACAGTGGCTCCCAAAAGTGTTCGTACACTTACGAATTTCAATGAAATAGGGGTCTATCCCTTAATTAAAATGAATATTTCAGAATGGGTATTTAATAATAAGATCTATAATCTATTCTTAACAAAACTACATGAAATATTTTGAAAACATAGTAAAACTTTATTTTTAAGAAACCAGTAATCAAAAAGTAACAAAAATTTTATCTCACAAAAGTCATCGTACACTGATATATTTTCGGATAAATTCATAATTAAAATTATCGTCTGGCGCTTTATTTTTATTTTTGAATTGTGGTGGCATTTAAAATATCGTTTGGCTTTAATTTTTGCTTGCCTACTCCGTAATATTCTATTTATTTTTTAAAAATGGTTCGTAGTCGTAAAGAAACAACAAACAGCATTCGAAAATTGATTATTTTTCATCATAGTAGTGGTAAATCAGTTCAGAATATTGCTAAATTACTAAATTTATCCCATTCTACTGTGCAGTATGTGAAAAAACGCTTTAAAGAAGAAAATTGGATCGAAAACAAGGTAAGAAAAGGCCGTCCGGCAAAGTTAACAAAACGTGATCAGAGATTTATAATTAGAAAATTCGTGAAAAATTCACGTTTGAGTGCTGTAAAAGTTTCTGCAGAATTCAATGAAACATTTTCTACTTCAATTTCAGCTGAAATTTTTTGACGAGTTCTCAGAACAGCTGGATTACATGGGAGTTCTGCCCGTAGAAAATTTTTCCTAAGTGAGAAAAACAGAAAGTTTAGGCTTCCCTTCGCACTATCAATGATATATAAGCCCCAAACCTATTGGAATAATGTCTTATTTACCGATGAACATTTTTGGTGCTGATGGGCGTATAATTGTATGGAGAAGAAAAAAATGAGGAACTTAATCCCAAGAACTTAGTAGGAACAGTTAAGCATTCCGGTGGAGGTATTCTTGTGTGGGGGTGCATGTCAGCATCAGGACTTTGAAATTTGGTATTTATTGATAGCATAATGAATCATGCTGTTTTTATAAATATTTTAAGAGACAATTTAAAATTATCAGCTCAAAATTTGGGTATTGGAAACAACTTCGTTTTTCTGTTCAAGATAACGATCCTAAGCACACGGCTCTCAACGTTCGCATCTGGTGTCTCTATAATTGTCCACAAATTTTGAAAAGACCACCTCAATCGCCATATTTAAACCCAATAGAACATATTTGGAGAGAACTGGAGGTTCGAATACGAAAACACGACATTCACACGAAAAGCGAACTAAAAACAATTATGATGGAAGAACGGATGAACATTGATGCAAAAATTTCAAAAGAACTAAAGCAATCTATTCCCAGACGTTTAAAAGCTGTTGTGGATACTAAAGGATATCCTACTAAATATTAGTTTAACGAAAAATTAGAATATTTACTAATATGCAGAGCTTTTTTACAAGTGTACGATGACTTTTGTGAGATAAAGTTTTTGTTACTTTTGGATTATTGGTTTCTTAAAAATAAAGTTTTATTATGTTTTCAAAATATTTCATGTAGTTTTGTTAAAAATAGGTTATAGATCTTATTATTAAATACCCATTCTGAAATATTCATTTTAATCAATGGATAGACCCCTATTTCATTGAAGATCGTAAGTGTACGAACACTTTTGGGAGCCACTGTATATAAAACAGTTCCGTAACTGACTCATTCATTGACTGACATACAACGCACGGACCAAACCGCTGGACCTAAAGGGCTGAAATTTTGCATGGCGATTCTTCTTATAGTGTAGGGGTGCACTAAGAAAGATTTTTGAAAAATTCTTGTTAGATTTTTTAAAGTTAAATTTTTAAGCTGTTTTTGTAACATTTTTTAAGTTTGCATTTAAAATAATAATTTGAGGGTTATAAAATTTATATCACGAAAAAGATCATAAAAATTCCTTCAAAATGAGATCTTTTTCGAATCTTTACCTCCCTTTTCTGATTTTTGGGGAATTTTTAAAGATTAATATTTTAGAATTGAATTTATTAAATGCTGATCACGTGATTTCTTTTTCTGGTACTTTAAATAAATTTATCGTCACGTGCATAAAACTAAATAGACAAAAAAATATTTTTTTCTTGCTAATACGGCAGACGATTGGACATTATTTTGTCTATAAAAATATCCCTTACGATTTTTTTATAAATATGTTTTTTTTACATCAATTGTATACATTGATCGTCGTATTTATTATAAATATATATATATTTATATTTTTTGGCATTAATTGCATACATTGACCATTGTATTTAATTTGAATGTACTCCGTAGCGAAGTGCGGGTTTTCAGCTAGTCTGGGATAAACCTATACAAGATATAAATTTCGCTGATTTTTTTTTTTTTTTTTGAACAGAAATATGCTAAAATCACCCGCGTTCTGAAGAGTTAAACCCGTTTTAATTCTGCCAAATATGTACCCTCCTGATACCTTTAGGAAAATTTGCGAGTATCGATTCTTATTTATTTCTTCATATTCAATCAACCTCAGCCTTAAATTTTATTTCGGTATTTCTGATTGAATATGAATAATAATCGTTATCAAAGCTGAAATATTTGAGTCTCATTGATTTAGTCAGACCGCATTTGAAGGTTTTGTAAGAGATTAGGCATAAAAATCTTAAGCTGTTTAAGAGAGGGAATTTCCACTACGTTTGCATGTAACTTTTAAATTTAACCCTTCCCATTACTGAAATCTCTGAGAGATTTTATTTTCTCTCTTTTTTTTTTAACAATACGCAGTCGTGATTACTAAAATTTAATGGTTTGCATAGAATTTTATACAAAATTAAACAGATAGATTGCAAATTAGTGTAAATTAGGTTAATAGGTTGCTCGAGCACACTCAGGTTTCACCCTCATTAAGTATTCATTACCATGGCACAGCGGGCGACGAGTACGATGGAGGCAACACAATTCCAAAGGTTGAATGGATCGTTTTTTTAACCGGTGACGAGCAACTTCCTGTCGATACAGAACAAACGGAAAGAGAAAAGGAATTTACCAAGCAAATTTGTAATAGCTTGAAAATGTTAACATTAGTTACATCTCCATGGTAAGGTGTGTTTCATGCAGATTTGCTACCTCAGGTTGATTTTTGCACTACTTAACTAACTAACATTAGCCAGGTTTCTTAAAACAAAGCAACGTACAAATTTATATCTGACTAAACTGAACAATTTGTTACTGTCTCGAATAAAGTACAAAAAAAAATCCTATTTACAACCAAAATAATAATTGTTGCTTGCAATTTAGGAATACCACCTACTAGTCATCCAAGAAGACACGTCACTAGGTTATCCGTACCACGATTCAAACATTCCCCAGTTCTCCCCGGCTAGCTAGCTATTTTCTCTATAATCCGGTTTTAAGCGCAACGTAGTTGACAGCATTGGTAGTGGCTTATTTCAGATATGCAAAACTTTGCTCTAAAGATGGTTACAGCTACAGAAGATCCTTATGAACTAATAGACTTGTTAAACTAGCTTTGTAGTCAGGAATGCTCCCCCCCCCCTTTTTTTTAAATCTGCATTCCGCAATCTACGTTTTTGAATTCCAATTCTAATTTTTGTATGGACTATCATTTTTTTTTCACTCCTGGTTCAAATGTTAATTGTCTGGGTAAGGAGTTGCAAGGATTTTTGACAGAAAAGATAACTTTACGAAAAACCTGCATCTAGCTGAAAAGTGGGGCACAATACATCCCAAAATATTTTATGAAAAAAAGATAGGGCAACCATATGGAAAAATCCTTTTTCACACCATTTATTGAGTCGAACACTTAGATCTGAAGGACTATCAATTTCTTTTAACCTTGAAACCTTACCAATCGCTCATGGGGTAATGAAATAAATTCTATAAATGAAATAGTGCTGTACCTATATTAGTTGCTAATGGTGAAGTCTACTGAGTACAATATAAAGGCTGCTGAAAATTGAGTATCGGTAGATGGTTTTTTTTTCTTCCAATTTGTGATAGAGGCATCCTATTTCTTGTGTTATGTTTAGTGATCAGTGAATCCATTTTTGTATTATTTAATAGGTTACGTTATTGCCATTCGGGTATGAACGGCATCTGATTGTTTCGGCTTATTGAAGCATTATTTTTCAGTGGAAAATTTTTAATTTTGGATCATTTTGTGAAAACCTCTAATTTGGTTATATATATATATATATATATATATATATATATATATATATATATATATATATATATATATATATATATATATATACTTATGCATATATTGTCCTAAGTTAATTGTATTTGAAAATTATCCATGTGACTTGCAGGAACGTTAACAAAAATTATGAAATTAAATTTTGAGGGGGAGGTACTAGGGAGCCTATTCATCGAGCATAGAAGTCAAGGGTGAGGATGGGAAATCGAACAATAGTACTGGAATTGCCTGAAAATCTGAAAACCGACTCCCAATATTTGTAGAAGCTTTGAGTGGCCTGGGAAGACGAACTCGGAGTCAAATGCGAAACTTTCGCAGCTGCAACTTCTTTCTATTGTGAAGGTCCAGGCCGGAAAACAAACCGAACATTCGAACGGCGGGCTGCGTTTCAACTCGTCTCCTTTTTCCTGGTGAACTGTGTTTACTCTGGACTCTATTTCAGGGTGACTCGTTCAAACGTTTCCTCACCCTCTGAAACCGGTTAATGGAAAAGAGTGCGGGGGAAAAAAAGTCAGGAAGATTCCCCGCTTTTAGAGCGGTTAAAGATATTGACGTTGAAAAGTAAGTTATATTTTATTTCATTGTTGTTTGAACCATTATGAATTAGTTTAAACCTGCCCGGAAAATTACATAGTATTCTATTCTCCCTTTATTTTAGAGATACATACAAGGAAACAAGCTGCGACTTCCAGGGAAAAGAGTGGATGCGTTTAGCTCTTTAAACTACTAATGTCACCGGAGGTTCAAACTACTGAGATACACAGGCATCCTGTTTACATTTGCTTGGAGTATTCATAACTGAAATCATTCTTTATACAGTCCATGTTTGGAGATCCACATTAATTAAAGGGGAATGATGGCATGATTTCATTAGCTTAAATAATAGCTTGCGATATTTATTCTGCTTTCTTGCCTGCAATTAGAGGATGAAAAACAAAAACAATTTTTTAAACATTTTATAAACTGTAAATAAGCAAGTAAAAACCCCATGATCATGGTTTACATATCTGTAACTCTTAATAGGCTAATAATGTCTTTAACTTATGAGTTTTTCACTACATAAAGCATAAAGTGTTCCACTATTATTGAAAATGGAGGTAATAAATGATTACTTTAGAGTATTACAAATATCTTTCATTTGATTTCCTTTTTTTCAAGGCCCTGTTCCAGGAGGGGGGAGAAATGTATTCTTGTTCCCCCCCAAATAACTTATGCTTTTATATATTTACTTGAAATTTTCCCTCTGCAACTACGAGAATGTGGCAGAATTCGCCTATTGTAATAAATGGTCCCATACAGTTCGTAAATGTGTTCTACTTCATTTGGCCTTTCTACAATTTGAGTCCCACTTTTCGACAGCTGTGTTCAAAGTAGATAAGTACTGTCCGCATTTTCATGTGAACAGGGGCTCATATAGAATAGCTTTTAATGGAGGTATTTCTGGTGCTACGGGAGGAATTTTCATATCTGGGGTTAGGGGAGGGATGTGAGGGCTATAATTTTGTGTTTTACTAACGATTTTACGTTTATAAACCCTTAGTAAACAAGTAGAAACATCAACGATCAGGGCTCATTTATACCATATGACTATTAAAAGCGTATAGAGTCTTAAAATTTCGGTTTAGGATTATCAAAAACAAAATACGTGCAACCGTTATTGTAGATGGAATTTTTAAATGATTTCTTTATAGTTCTTTATAGTATTTCTTTATAGTATAGGGCCCTTCATTTCATTTCCAATTTAAGTTTTTATCCCAATACTTCTCAGGCTCCGGGGGAAAAAAAGGGGGAAGCTGATCTAAAACCTCCGAAGTTGCACCCCTAGTTGAAAAACTTCCACTTCTTCTTTCGAGTTGGTTTATTTATACTTATTATTTTCTACAAACTTTTACGTTAATTATGTATGGATTCTATTGGTAAATACGTAACTGTAGTAATAAAAATATAAAAAGATATTATTTTTAGTTTTACCAAGATAAGAAACTTTTATTTTTCTTCTAGACGTAGTAGCTGGTTTATAAAATCCAAAGGAGCTTTTAAACATTCATCTACCTGAATATTTGGGAAAATGGGCAGATGGTTTGTAGAAACTGTATTATCAAGATGGAAAGTTTTCAGAAAATAATAACTTTTCTAGACTTCCTAGAGAGATACCAATATTCACTATACTTCCTAATAAATATGTTTCACAAAGTTAAATTACATGAACTAAGGTCCTTACTTAATCACAAACAAAACTCGCTTTTGAGACTTGGACTGCGTTACACTTTTAAAAGGAATGACATTGTGCTGCTTTTTTAATGCATTGTATTAAAAAATTGAAAAGTTCTTTGAATGATTTAAATTATCACATAAAAATTAAACTATACTATTGGACTGTTATTCAAATACACTAAGTTATGATCTTTGACTTTCTTTTAAACTGCCATCGATTATAAATATCTTTAATTGATTAGATTTATTTTATTGATGAGAAAGACATATATTGAGTGCTAATGAAGTAATTACCATATTTAAGGACTAAATAAAAATCTTCTACATAACGAGAACTGTTAAATCCTAATGATATTATAGTAGGAAGAAATGCGTGTGAGGAACAGGATATATATATTGTTTATGGCATTTGTATCCTTTGAAAGTTTCCTCTTGAAATAAGGGTGGTCAAGAGATTATGTTGACTGGTCAGCCCGGAGGGAGGAGATTCTTTTTTCAACAAGAGATTAGATTCCCTTCATTGAAAGGTGGATAAAATGGGAAGAAATTGGGAGAATTTAAAAGAATGAAGAAAATTTGGTAGAAAAGATAGCCTTTTTTCCGAAAGACATATGTTATATTTTTACAACATAATTTAGAGATTAAAAAATTATAACATTCATTTTTATAACTTCATAATTATAGTTTTCATTTCCAGGAAATTTTCTGTTTTTATTTTATGGAAAAGGCCATAAACATAGTGATATTGATAGTTCTATAATTATGTTTTTTTTTTTTTGTAGAAATGAATCTGAAATTTTATTCATATCATTTTTACTTATATATTTTATTTACGTTTTTTTTAAAGAACATTGAGAATGTGTGAAATCTGTCGATTAAAAAGTACTAAAACTGTGACTGAAAAAGAAAAGATGATTAGACTTACAGATATTATAACAAAAAACTATAACTCATTTAAAAATTACGTTTAGATGATAAGTTAATGAAAATTTTACTTATTAATCATGAATGTGTCCTTTTTTGTTTATTTTTATTACAAAATATCAAAACGGTTCTTATAAGATGTACACTAGAAGCGTTCGAGAAAGATCATAAAAACACATGAAAGTAGAGAAAAACAAGATTTAGTACTTTTATTTAAAAAAAATAGTCCCTCAAGCTTTCAATTCATTAAAATCATTTATCTTTAAGCGATAGCAATAAGGAAAACAGTAGCTGAATCCTATTTTTTAAGTGTTTTTTTGCTCAGATTTTTCTTTTATAGTGTTACCTAATTAATAAGATCATTTCAATCTATCTAAGGCTCCGCTTTTATGCTTTACGCTTCGTGATACAGAAGGTAAAAGTAAACAATTACGTATTTTTTGTCCTGTAATTAATTTAATAGTTTTGAAAATAAAGACAAAATGTCTCTGCCGCCAGCGTCTCTTATGCAAGATTAATTTTGAACGTTATTTTATGCGTATGTTTATTTAATTTGTGTAATTACTGATTTTTAAATGAATTTACTGGCAATGGATCAACTTCCTCGGAAAGAAGACGCCTATAGGATATACCCTCTCGAGAGATTAATTGGATGTATTATCTTGAATTCTTAATTACTTTCAATTCCTATTCTGTAGATGTGCATCTTGTGCTCTTTAGATACACAAATGCAATTTTTTTTTTCTTTTTCACGGAACGAGGGTTGTATATTGCACTAATCTTATCGTTAGAATGGGAGCCATCCCTTTCTCAAAGGAAGCGATTAAAAGAAAAACTTTTTTTTGATAAAATTAAAAGTTCATAAGTAAATAGTATCAAATAAACACACGTATTTAAAGCCATAGATGTACATTCAAGCTATATAAATGGATTTTTAAGATAAGTAAACTAAAATATATATAAAAGTAGAAGAATTAATGCTGCAATTAATATCAACACAATCAGAAATTTTGAAGCGACACAATAATAGTATAACTTTAGTAAATGTCGTAGCAATTGATATGCTGAGTGATTTGTCATTCGGAGTAGGAAATAACTTGATTTTATTTTAGTTTTCTTACAGACCTGTGTAATTTACGCATATTTACGTTGAAGCAGTTATACTAAAAAATGGCATTTTTCCAGTTATTAAGCAATTTTTAAAGCTGATGCAAAGGTTAAAATATGCAAAGGTGATGCACATTTTTTAAAGACGATTTAAGTGAGTATGAGGGAGAGATAATTGAGCATGAAATTTTGTTCAACCTAAAAATTTAATAAAACTATGAGAAAAATTTAGGAAGACTTTATTTAATTTGAAAAAAGAATTAATGCTATTTCAAAAGAATATTAGCTAAAATTGGGGGAAAACTAGTATAATTGTAGCTATTTTACACTTTAATTTAACACCAATTAAGTTTATTAAGTTTAAAAGTATGCTTATTCTGTAAAAATCGGTTATCATTCTACTGCCGTCGTGAGGTATCTTTAGATAGTAGAGCTTAGCAAAATTTCGATCTATACTCTCAACCAGATCCTAGTATTATTTGAGTAAATTTAGAGATTTTTTTTCAGAACACCCTCTAATTTAAATTCAACTGTGACATCGGAAAAACCCATGAAATCTAAAGATTTGAAAGAAAAACTTTCTATATTTAAAAATAAATTTTCGGCGTTCACTTTTAAAAGGCATATTTAGGCTTTGATATATTTTTCCCAGCATGAGACTTTGTGTTTTATTTTTTTTGAGGGGGGGGCGGGGAGGGGGTGAGATAGAAATAGGGCAGAGCATTATGCAATAAACTCTAGGGCAGGGGTGGGCAACCCTTGGCACGCGTGCCAAATGTGGCACGCTGATGACTTGTTTCTGGCACGTGAAAGAAGTCCTTGTCAAATTTATTTTCAATTAGCACTTAACTATTTCTGCTTAAAAAACCTTGCAGCAGTGTTACTATCCATATTTTCTGTTTCATACATCATTTTTTTTATTCGTCGTTTATAAGGTATTTAAAATCAGCAAAAGATTAACTTGCGTAATAACCTCTTTTACTGTGTCTCATACAGATGTATAACTGGGAAAAATAATGACTGTTGAATCGAAGAAAAAAACAGTTAGCGTTAACGTGTTGTTTTGTAATAATAGTGTCTTTAAATTGGGTTAATATGTATGACAGTTAAAATTATACTTCCAGGCTAATACAAATTATCCACAAAAACACTTTTTTCGTGAAAACCTGTAGTATTTTTTTTCATTCAGTTGTTTTACATGATTTACATTATCACTTACAAATCAAATATTAAGATATCAATTTATATGTTCTCAAGAAATTTTGGTTGGCACGTGGAAAAATTTTGTGTCAGAGATTTGGCCGATTTTGGCACGCACTCTCAAAACGGTTGCCCAACTCTGCTCTAGGGTTATATCTCAGAAATGACATATTGTGTTCCAAATGAACAAAAAATCCTTCTAAATTTTTAATATAGTTGGTGAATTTATACAATTTATCGAAAATGTTCAACAATGAAAAACACTTTGTTTTATACATAAGAAACATGTGATGATCATGTTGAATACATATTGTACTTATTTTTCGAAGAGGATACACACACACACAGATATATATATATATATATATATATATATATATATTGTACTGGCGTTCCATACGACCGTGCTTAACCGTTATTTTTCTAATATCCCGACTAGGTTTCATTTTACTCGGTTAGTTAACGAAGTGGGAAACAAAAAAAATGTAGCATTAAGAAATTTAACTACAAAAGTGAGGAACTGTTTGACGAAATGATAAGTTCTATGGAGTTATGTCCTTTAAAAAATGGGAAATAAAGTAAGTTCTGGGGAAAAAAATTTAAAAACAGATAAAAAAAACTTTCGACATTTTAAAATTTTCAGTATTACGAAGAAGCGTAAACTGAGTTATGCATTGTATTTTTTTATTAAATTATCTAATGCACTTTAAATAATGCAATCAAGTTTCTATAAGGTTTAAAGTCTGTTTAAGTAATTTTTACAACTAGTACCCATTTTAACGGGATGATTCGCCCCTTCATACGTTCTTACATACGTCTCTCTCCCCCCCCCCTCTCTCTCTCTCTCTATATATATATATATATATATATATATATATATATATATATATATATATATATATATATATATATATATATACATATATATATATATATATATATATATATATGAGAGAAAGAAATTAAGAGAAGGAAATATCACGTTCGGGTTATGTCCTGAGAGTTGCTCGATTACTAAAGGATATAAAGTTAGCTACTTATTTACTATACTGAATATTTCAGAATGTCTAAAAATCACACTTTTATTATATCTCTAATTATACTTATGCCACTCAAATAGCATACTAAAGTGTTGGAAACATATAATATTTTGATAAATTTTAGCATTTAGTGATGTCATTTCAGATATGTAAAACTAACTGTTTCGGATAAAATGAACATTATTTTGTAGCATTCGTCCTCCTGTGCTTCGAAATTATCAAGGTATCCCAGCTCCGAGCTTTTCTCTTCTTTCTCACAAATTCATCTTTCGGAATGTGAGATTTGTCTCTACATTTGGAGTTTATATATTGCTGGGAGCCAGCAGCGCGCAACCATTTATATGGCAGGAGTAAATAATCCCAAGAACTGCATTTCGTGCCATATCGTGAATGACCTGCAGTCAGTGGTAGTTGTTTTATATAACATACCTCCCCTTTTACTGTCCTCCCCCTATGAAACTGCAGTAGAGCTAGAATGCGGGAGTTCAACATGCTTTTGGAGTTATAGACTTGAAAGATAGCTGCTATAGTCTGTTATCTGCCAGAGTGCAGCTGCTTCTGTTAATCGAGCAAGTGTGTGCCTCGGCACGTTCTTATGCGCTCCAGATAATAGACCTATTACGATACACAGAACGGCAACTTGCTACTATGATATTTAGAGGGGATTCTGTTCATCTCACCATAGAAACGGCCGCTTCAATTCTATCCTTTTCACATCGCTGTACATTTACAAGCAAATATATAAGAGTGTCTATATGACTATATACACCGCTATAAACAATCCTTATAGAACCAGAAAAGTCTCAAGAAAATTTACAACTTGCTCTACGGTAATGTGCTTTTAAACCTAGAGTTAAACTGAAATAATTATTACGTTAATTACAGAGGAGGGATGCGATAATAACCATTAATTTAAGTAAATTATTTATTGCAATTGAAATTTCCCACAGCCAACTCTCATTCGTATTCCAGAAACGCAATTAACACGGTAATAGTAATTCACATTGACTGTTTCTTTGTGAAGTACGTTCTATAAGGTCTGTGAAATATGATCGAGTCATTAATCCAAGAAAATTATATTTTAAGATTAAAAGTTCCTTTCTATACTTCTTTAACACAACAGAGGCATCAATTAACGGAGTAATAAGCCATGAATTGATAATTTCTCTGTATAAAATCTCGGATGGGATACTGTAAGAAATTGGGGGGGAGGGGGGCTACATTCACTTCCTAGGGGAGGGTCCTGCCATTTCTGGGGATTGATTCGGGTTCGCGCCACTGTAGGAAGTATGGAAAAATGCTTAGACTAAATCCCCAAGAATACAAGACATCATTTTGTTCTGCCTAACCCTTCAGAATTACACCATTTTAGTAGGATATATTTATACCTGTGCACTTTTGTTTATAGAGAAGTTTCTACTCTGTACTGTATAAAATTCGTTTCAAGATTCTTTAAGACATGAATGGTAAAAAATAAAAAGAAAGAGAGAACGCAAATAAAATAAGTGCTGTAAAACAAAGTACCATTTCGATGATAGCTTCTTAAATATGTCAATAGTTAGCTCATTTAGATCAAATACGCCGAATTCGGGAAGTACGGCATAGTTCTAAGCTCCTAATGCTAAATTAAAAATCGCTAAAGAACCTTTCATTTATTTCAAAATCGCTACCTGTTTCTAAACTGAGAAAAATTTCTTAAAGGGTTTTTTCAGATATTGAGCAACATAGGGCATTTAAAAGAGTCTTTTAAAAGAGTCAACCAATTAAAAGATAAATAAAAAACTTTACATAAAGAGACTGAAGAGCTTGAGAATTTGAAAAAGGAACGATTCTCATTTCATAACGTTTTCTGTGCAATTTTCTTTTACAGTATGAATATATGCTCAGTAGTTAGTTAAATGAGTCTTAAATATTTAACTGGAAGGAACATTTAGCTCCTAATAAAATAAATTTTTTAAATTAAAGTTCAGATTTGGTATCAACATAATAACCTTTTTTCCGTATCTTCGTACAAAATGTTTGTCTTACGCATTTAGTAAATCCTACGGTAATTTCAAAACAAACACCTATATTAGTCCTACTACCATTCTAGTGCACAGAGATATAGTCCACTGCCTCGCCAAGCTACACACTTTTAGGGACTTTTTTTAATTATTGATGCGACATTTAGAGAGGCTCTACTAATTCCAGTTGTGGTTGTTCCACTCAGGCGTTCGACCTGCAATTTCATTTTCCCGTAATGTCCAATACTCACGTTGTTGCTGCTTGCCCGTCAAACTAAACTAATATTTTTAATATTTTTGAAATGCCTCTGAGTGTTTCTCATTAACTTATTTCTCTTTGCTAAACTTATCGGCTAACCTTATAGGTCTAATGAACTGTATTAAAAAGCGAGAGCATCTCACACTGCTAGGATCGCTTTAGTTGGGACGTCCAGAGTGCCGGAATCTAACCTCAGCCTGGTGGATGGTCGTTGCAGTGTCTCTAGACCAGCCGTACTCTACCTTTTCTTTCTCGGGCCACTTGCACATGTTTGCTACGTTACACGGACCGCAACATAGTACACTATACCTCATAATATAATACAGTCAAAAATAAAACTCAAAACATAAGTGTATTCATGCGTTTATTTAAAAAATTGTTTGATTTTGAATTTTGAAACAAATTTTTGACTATCTTAAATGAGCTTTATGCTTGCTACATGCTACTCAAAATACGTCATCAAGGTAAGAATCAGTAAGCCTTTTTCTGTATACGTTCTTCCCATATTTCAATTTGGAATAAGATGATTCACAAAGATTCGTTGATGCGAACACTGTGAACAGCTGGTCGGGCCCGATTTAGAAAATTCTTGACTATAGGCACAACTCGGTATGGGGGGGGGGGGGGCTAACACTGATGTGGGCGTAAAATTTCCAAAATTGACACACATAAAAAATAATCCCGGATCCTTGTGAAAGTACCATTTTACTAAGAACTGGCTATTAGAAGAGTAGAAGCCTAGAACTTTATCAAATAACACAAAGCAATACAACATACACTGCTGGCCACTGTAAATGCAATACCCTGAAGGAAACATGCAAATAACATGAAATTTGCAACATGCATTAGCGGAGGTGAGATATGCAAATGATTAGAATTTGAGCGCAGACGCACATCACGCGCGCCTGTGTCGCCACTTCAAAGCGCTATTTAAGGCTTGGAGATTTCGACGATTTCAAGTTCGGCAATTGTGTTTTTCTTGTGATTTTTTCAAAAAAACGATCAATTATGCCTCGTCGAAAACAGCAATCATCTTTTGATCAAGTATCCGAGTTCGACAGAGGAAGGATAGTGGCCTACCGAGATTGTGGATTGTCTTTCAGGGAAATCGGTAGTCGTGTTGGACGAAACCAAACAACTGTAATGCGGATATGTGATCGTTGGATGCAGGAGGGTACGACGGACCGGCGTGTTCGATCGCATCCACCTCAGCGCACCACTTCACGTGATGACAGGCAAATTGTGCGCATGGCAGTGACGGATCGCTCAGTCACATCACGAACCATAGCACAGCACATGCAGTCTGTAACGCATCATCCAGTGTCTGCGCGTACCATTCGACGCCGTTTACAGCAGAGTGGTCTGTCCGCAAGACGTCCATTGCTTTGTCTACCCTTGACGCAGAACCACAGATGTCTCCGCCGCCAATGGTGCGATGACAGAAGGATGTGGACAGCAGAATGGAATGAAATTGTCTTTACTGACGAGTCACGCTTCTGTCTGCAACACCACGATGGTCGCATTCGAGTCTGGAGACACCGTGAAGAGAGGATGCTGAACAGATGCGTTATGCACCGCCACACTGGTCCTGCACCGGGTATTATGGTATGGGGCGGTATTGGATATCACTCTTGCACACTTCTAGTACGCATTGCCGGTACTTTAAACAGCCAGCGCTATATCTCCGAGGTGTTGGAGCCAGTTGTCCTCTCTTACCTTCAGGGCTTGCCCACAGCCATATTTCAACAGGATAATGCGCGACCACACGTGGCACGCATTGTCCAACGGTTCTTCGTCAATCGCCAGATTGAATTACTTCCCTGGCCGCCTCGCTCTCCGGATCTTTCGCCGATAGAAAACATGTGGTCCATGGTTGCTCTACGATTGACCCAGATTCCATCCCCAGCTGCCACAGCAGATCAACTTTGGCAACGTGTGGAAGCTGCTTGGTCTGCTGTACCCCAAGAACTCATCCAAAGTCTCTTTGAATCAATGCCGAGGCGTGTGGCAGCGGTGATCTCCACCAATGGCGGCTACTCTGGCTACTGATTGATCATTAAAACACCAATCCAATGCAACTAGAAAAACTTATTAATCCCTTATATACACTATAACATACATATGATGAACTATGCATATAACTATACATATGATGAACCAATCAATCAAATTTGAAAGGATATATAAAAAAATTGCTATTCAAAAGGGTAAAAAAAATTTGAATTGGAAATTTTTTCTTTTTTCTCTTTTAAAATAAAAATTTTGGGGGGGCTCCTAGGCCTGGGCCTACCAGGCCTTATGGAAAATCAGGGCCTGCAGTTGGTGGCACAGTTTTGTATTTTTGAGGCCCAAATTTCTAAAATTATGTTTATAAATTCACCTGACTGAAAATGAGAGTGAGTGTTTTTGGCAACAAATGAAAGCTTGGTGGGCAGCATTTTGAACAACCCTGCTTAAAATTTGGGAGTGAAAGATATTAAAAAGGAGAAATCCTCACATCTCTGGGTTAGCTCATGTGGAATCTCTGGACTCTATGCTATGAAACCCCTGTTTCACATTACGTGTTTTGTACTCTATCAGTCAAGAGCATTAGGTAAATTAGGCTATGGGAATAAGACCCGGAATGTAAGTTAAGCGAACTAGTCCAGCATGCAGGAAGTTTCAAGATCGAGTTTTTAGTCGGGTGTTTATTTTGAGGGTCCATATATAATGTGGAAATAGTTGGAAATAAAGGTAAAAGATAACTGATGGGGGAGGGGGGATATTTTTCATTTAATCTATCCGTTGTGATTTATTTTTTGTATTGCCAATTCTGTTAACTCTCATTGCCATTCAGGAAAAAGATATACACTGAACTCTTCAATATCTTCAGGGGAATAATTCGTTTTGTAGATCATCTCGGGGCATGAAAAAAGAGAAACAAAACTCAAATTATACGAAAGAATGTCAATAAGGCTTGCAAAGACATATTTTCCAGGGGAATAACTAAGAAGATTTTAAGAATTATCGTTTTGATAAAACCCTTTTTAAAACACATTACATTTCATCTAAAATGTCCGAGTACTTTGTGTAAAATTTTAAAATGATTCTAAATTAATTTCAGAGAATCAAAGTTATATTCGGGAACTATATTGTTTTTCCTTACAGCTTATACCTGGAATGCCATCGAGTCTCATTCATTAGTATGAAAAATATAAAATTAAACTTTTTATTATATTTTTAGTTATATTAGGTTTAACATATTTCAAATATCCAAATACAGATATATTTATACTAGAAAAATTTTATTTAGCCTTTATTTTATGGCTTTTCATCTTTTCTTTTAACTTTTGGAATTGAAATGGGAATATATGTGGAAGCAAATTAGTTTGTTTCTTTACGGTGTATTTTGTAAGACTTTCTATGAGTTCAAATGTTTGTTTAATGATATTAATGAATTTCGTAACGAAGCTACTTAAAAGGATCCTGAAATTAAGATTTGAAGTCTCTTTTGAAAAAGATCTGGTAACGATAAATTTCTGACAAATATGGGGACTGACGGGGGATTTGCAAGTTTTTCACGACTCGCTGCCTGATTCAATACTGCGAACGGTGCGATTTTGTTTTGGGGGCCGATTGCGGTGCAAAATGCTTCTTTTAATCGTTCTTTGGCCGTTCTCGGAGATGTCAATTTTCTGCTAGAGTGACGGGCTGTTTGTTAGGAATGTCGTGGCTTCGGTTTGGCCGACGGCGCAATTCTCAATTAGTTTTTCCTCCCGCTCGTTTCAATGATGTTCCGGGAAATTTGCAAGTCGTTCTCGATCAGTAATAATCCTACAAAAAACGCAAACTTGGCTGTGTGCGGTTTCGAATGTTAATAACCGAGCCGTATTCGAGCGAGCGATGCGAAAAGAAAAGGGGTCCAGGGAAAGAAGGGGAGCATAGATATAGCCGCGCTTTGACTAATTCCTTATTTGCTATCGATCAATATTTGTTTGAACCGCGGATCTTTTATAAATGAGCCGAATGGCAAATACGCGCACTCAAGTATTTGTGCTGAAGATTTTCAAATATTTATTTAGCAAGCCCCCGCGTGTAGCACAAATAATTGACACAACATTGCGACGCTCTATCTCTCTCAATATATATGTATACTTTCATCTATCCGCGCTGGGTATTTGAAATTACAAAATGTTGTTATTTATACGATCTTCCGTTAACACACCAAGGCTAATATTTACAGCCGCTTGAAATGCTCGCTGAAACGAAAAATGGCTTCGAGCGATCCCGCAACTCAAGTACAGAAAAGAGGGTCATTAAATGGTGCGGCGCAGTCCTTAATCGCCGATATGAGGAAAAAACACGAGAGGGGCACTTTTTAGCCTTCCACTTTCTTCATTTGGTTGGAGGTGAGCCAAAAAGCACGCGGTCCTGTGTTTGGGTTGGACCAAATGGTAAATATAAATCTGTTTGAAGCTTTTTAATATCACAGTCTCTTTGACGTATTTACATTTTTGCTACTTCAACTGAGCTGGCTTTCTCCTATTTGCCCATTACTGGAATGGTAGTTAGCTTGAAGGTTGGCCGCCGTTTTATTTTTATTACTCTTACTCTCTGCTGGAAGTTTTCAGCTTTCTTTTTCGGGAACAATTCACTCTTACATTAAATTTCAGAGGAGTTTTAGCTTTTAGCTGGATTTTTATTCTCTCTGTGTGTTCTTTTATGAGTTGTATAACTTTTCTGAGGAGGACAATGGATGCTTCATTGATTTTGTTCATTAAAAGTCGGGCTGCTTAATTTTTAATTTCCTGCTATCATATTATACACAAAATGAGATTTATTTAAGCTGATTTCTCGAAAAAGAAAAGGATATTTAAAATGAGATAATGGTATAAAAGGATAGACGCAAATAAATGAAACTTGTTATCTCAACAAACAGAAAATTACGTGAGCTGAGACAAGAAATAAAAAAAGAAAGAGAGTACAAAGTTACAAAATTATCATGACCATTAAGAAAAATAGAATGGAAGGAGGGATTATATCAGCAAAATCTCGGGGTAAAGTGATAACTGTAGATTTCTGACAAATTTCTTATAATAATCTGCAGTCAAAATGTTTGATATAATTTTGGATATAGAATTATTAGAAGTAATATTAGTCAACAATAATTACGGAAAATTCTCTTAGAGGTCTAAAATACAAATACCCTGATGCAACAGCAATGGGAAAGGACAAAATAATCAATTTATTTGCAGGAACTACCTCTCCATCAAATTAGTTAGATGCTTGGAAGGATGGGACTCAACTCTTTGATCTTCACATCTCGAAGCTGACGTTCATCTAATTACGCTATCTGGATAGTGGGAAGCAGTCATATGAGTCTCATCACACCACTTCCACCTTTCCAGACAAAGGCCATAAGATTTTGACAGAACATCTTTTTATTCCTTTATATTTTATGTACATATTTCATCTAATCTCAGCTTTTCACTGTGAACTACTCTCATATTTTACATAACCTTCTATCATAGTATCTCTCGAAATTTCAAGCAATTATTGTAAAGATTTTAACCTCGATCAGTTACGATGCCCTGGAGATATGAAAAAGTCATTTTCCTGTTCAATATCTTCCTATGCTAGTATGATTTTTTTAAAGTGCCATTTTAAATAATTAATTAATAATTCCTGTTCCCAATTGCAGTAATTCTCTGATTTTTCTTTTCTCTTTTTCTTTTTCTTACATGTAATTGAATAAAGAGGAAAAATGTTTTGATAAGATTCATGATATTGAACATAACTCACTGAGCTTTGCATCATTATTTTTGGACATAATAGTAATACAAAAATGAATACGGGTGATGAATGTTAGAAATAAGAACCAAAAATATACTTACGTACAACACCATTTTAGGGACAACATCTGTCTCAAGGTCAAAAGGACGGGGTTAATTTCTTGTAATAAATGGATTAACCCGTAAAAATCAAGGTTAAAACTTTAATATGAAATCCACATTACTTTTGATTTATATCTTGATTCGTGAAAATTACTCCATAAAATATTATTCCATATAGTAATCGGACACACTGGTTGAAGGAGGAGATGAGTAGATTTCTAAAGTGCCAATACATTTTTTGATAACCATAGGCAGCAATGTTCTATCTGTTGTTCTCAAGGATTTACTTCCATTCTTCAATTTTAGCCTCTACCAAAGAGCTCTTAGGGAAAGGCGTTCTCAGTCGGAGACGAATTCGGTAATCTAGCTCTTCCCATGAGTGTGCGATAGGATTCGTGACTCTTATAAGGCGGCCACACACATCTGCACTGCACAGTATTCAGGGGGGAAACGAGTGATTTATGGGAAGCGCTCTGCAGAGCCGCTCTGCATCGATCCTCCCCTCAGTCGGTTTTAGCACAGATCATCAAAGAGATTCGAGGGACCTTGGGGGGAGGACCGTGACTAATCGACCCCCCAAATGTGTCAACAGGTGTCGGGGGGCTGCGTACTGCAGAATTGTCTAGATGTATGTGACTGCAGCATGAGAGGGTCAGTTCAATTTCTGTATCATTTGTTCTTCAAACTAGACTTCCACAGAGCTCGAAGGGTAACATATGGAGTCAGGTCATGCTGAAAGAAACAAGAGTCTGTACCGAAGTATTGCCACATTGTAGGAAATGCGCAATGTACCTCTCAAAATTCATAGCTGAAGGCAAAACAATCAAATGGATTCTCCGTTTCTATCAGAAAGAGGCCCCAGAACCCACTTTGAATTTAACAGTTGGGGTAATGCAGTCGGAAAAGAAACGTACCTCAGGCAAACGCCGTACCCAGGATCGTCCATCCGAATGGAAAAGTTTGAACCGTGATTCATCACTCCACATAACCCTTTCCCACTCTTCTGTTGTCCGTGAAAAACGTGCTAAACATCACCGTGGTCTCTCTGTGGCATTTGACCCAGTAATGTGGGCCTTATGTGAAACCTACCTGGCTTATTTTCTGATATTGTGCATTGCCAGAAGAAATGTACTGGTATTGATATCAATTCCTGGGGATTGGGACACCTCTGAAGCCACCGCAGATCCAGTGGAAAAGCAATTCTTCTTTAGAGTCCTCACTAAGCATCTTTTGCGTCGATCGTCTATTTAGTAAGGCTTCCTTAATAAGGTTTCACTTCAGTAGAGCCGTCAGCCTTCCATTTTCAAATGACATCTGTCACACACGGTTTCGTGATGCTCAGAAGATCAACAATTGAAAGTAAAGACTGTTTTCTTAAATAAAATGTTAAGACTGTACTTATTTGGAAGTTCGCGTTGCCCACCATAGCCGATTCCAGTGAAATTTATATCAACTACCTGATAAGCACTTCGCATCTCCATTTGTACATGCGAGTTGACCTATATTTGCGTTTTCGAAGATGTCCGATTACTTTTGCTAAATAATAAACTACAAAACGCCACCTTCCTGTACCCGAGGGTTGATCCATGAGGAATCTTTATGCTTTGAGCTTGTAGTACTGTATGTGAGTTTGATACCTATAAATACAGAAGCTATAAATAATTCTTTATAAAGAGGGACAAAAGTTCCTATCCGACTAATGCTAAATCTGCAATTACTCTCAAACGATACTACAATACTTGATGGGAGAATAAAAACAACTTCTGCTCTACTCTTCAGATACCTCTGTAGTGAATAACACAAAACTACCTGACATTATTAACTTAACTATGTTTTATGAAAACATTACGATAATTAATGAGTCTGTTAACTTTTCTATTTAGTTTCGATTACACACTCACACTCATATTCACAAATGCTAGTTCTGTTATCCGCTTAGGCCCGTAAACATACAATCCGAGTTTTACTATCCGCTTCCTGGGTTGGATTGCATAGGACATCTAAGTGAGTTTCATCGCGAGACAGACGATCTGAATTCAGCTAAGTGTGTTAACTTACTCGCTTCTTTTATCTGGGTATTTCCTAACATAATGAACTAAGTTTCTAAACTAAACGAATATCGATTTAGGAATCATCAGAAACAGATTGTAAATAATTGCTTCTTTCATATATCTAGGAAGTTAAAAGTGTCTAGTCTTTATTGTTATGCTTTGCTTCACTCTATTCTTTAACCCTTACATATTTACATTTTTCTCTTTCAAAATACTGATAAATGTAGCTATTCTAGCAAAGTGAAAGCATTGATTGTGCTGCAGGAATATGCAAGGTTTTTTCTGTATTTTATTGGTTTTCGAAATCTTTCTTACACATTGATCCCACGGGTTCACCCTTAGTACAAGATGATTTTCGATATCGGTAATTATTTACTTGAAAATATCAATATACCAGGGTCACGTATACTAATAATAAACTATTTGGAAGTCAGGGAATCACCGCAGCATGTAATTTTTAATATTTATTGTATAAACTTAGAATTACAAGGAATTTCATGAAGATATACTACAGGGATTCGATGACTCTCGCAACTCTACATGTCCGTAAGCCCGCGGTTTCCAACCTGGGAGGCGCGAACTATTGCCCGGGGAGGCGCCAAAACTATTTAATAAAAAAATCAATGTTCATACCATAATATCTATAAATAAACGAATAAACCATAATATCTATAAATAGACGAATTTGAGTTGACAACCACCGAAAAAGAAAAATTGATAGAATTGTCATGCGATAGCTCACTAAACAAAAGTTTCAAAATGAAATCATAATTGAATTTTGGATGAATCTTAGTGGAGAGTATGAATCTTTGTATTGCAAAGCAGTGCAAGTGCTTCTACCGTTTGTAACATCTTATTTATGCGAAACGGGCTTTTAAGCACTGGCTGCAATGAAAACCAAATATCGAACCAGGTGAATAGTCGAAAAAGAGTTACGAGAGGCACTCTCCACATTGTCCCCAAGATTTGATAAACTTTGTGACAATAAACAACAACAACCCTCGCATTAAATTTTGATGCGTTACATGTAGTTTAATTAGTAATTTAATATAAAAATAAATATGCATGTTCGTATTATTATAGAAAAATCTTGTTATTATTCTGTTAATTGTAGTTTTCATTTTCTTTGCAATAAAGTTATTATTATTATTTAAAGCGTGTCTATATTATTATATCTATTAAAAGATAAGGAGGCGCGGAAAAAATTTTTTTAGGGAGGTGTAGTAGCATAAAGGTTGGAAAACGCTGCCGTAAGCAATAAATATTAATCTCATAAGTGTTTACTCGTATCAGTTTTATTTTCTGCATCCTGTTGATTAGTAGCAGATGAAGAACTCTGAGCTAAATATTTATGGGTTTAAAAAAAAAAAAACCTCACTAATAAGAACCACATCCTAGTTTCAATCCTGATGAAATTGTTAACCAAGAATTTGTACACTCATCAATATTCAACGAACACGTTTAAAAATTGTGCATTCTATCCGTGTCCTATACAAAAACTGTCTATGTTAGTAATAGAAACTATCGTACAATATAATGTTTTGTCTGGATTATTCAAACCATTTTCCTGTTTCTTATTTTTTTTCAGTACTCCGGGTTTTTTTGGTTTTTTTTAGTCTTTTCTGTTTTTCGCGCTAGCAGTTGGACTCTTAAGAGTTTCTTTGTTGTGGAATGACATTACTCTCTTGACGCCATTACAAATACGCTCTCTACCATCCTATTCTTACTGTATAAGCGTTCTCCCACTCCGCTTAAGAAAACAAAATCCGTATTATCTTCCAAAATTCTCTAAACGTTTTTTACTTTTAATTTATTTATAGAGATTATTTTTAGGGTTTTCTTCCTATTTGGCAAAAGCATGGTTAATAAGAGTAACTCCAATGGGGTTTAAAATCTATATCAAAGAACGATTTGGTGCGTTTTAATTGTTTCTATATCGCAAATTTCGCCCTTTAAAGTCTAAAGAACTTAAGATGCCCCAATGAGTTCAGTGATAAACCTTCTAACATTTCCTGTGCATACTAAGGTTACAAATATCCTTAAATACTATTTTTTAGACTTTATGGATTCCTTAGATATCATATTAGTCCAAAATTTAACTTTAATTCCGGAAAAAAAATCAGGATAAATTTCCTAGGAAAAGCCCCCAAAATATGCAAAAGGCTAAGTAACATTTAACTTTTCAACTGTCGTTTGAAATTTGACATAATTTTATATTTGAATACTGAATATAATTAGTGGACATGTTATGTGCTTGACACTGCTTTCGGTTTGAAGGCATGTGCAATTATATCGCATGCAGCCTCTGAGGCATTTATTTAATCCTTTAGTTCAGTGAGAGTGTCTCTCGTATCTCATTCATATATTCTCTCAGGTATTCCCATGAAAACAACTAAAATGTCCTTTTTAGACATTTTAGTTGTTAAAACGTTTAAAACCTTCCAGCTGATTGGTATTAAACGTTTCAATTTTTTGAAGTCGGAAAACGTCTGCTATCACTAATTATTATTAATCTCGTATCTTAAAAGAAACAAGGAAAAAAAGAAGAGATGTCGAATGTAACATTTGATTATTCATCCTTGATTTGAAACTTGTATTGATTGTTCATTGGTTTGCCTAAAATCTTTAGTTCACAATGTTCTATGCTTGTCGCAGTTTGTGCTTATAGGGTTATTCTCTGTCTACACAGACACACATATACACACATAAATAAATATATATATATACATATATACAGGGCTAGATTTGAGGCGGAACGCGCCGGAACGGCGTTCCGGTACCTCTCTTTAGGTACCTCTCTTTATCAATAATTTGGAATACCCTCCCACATACCCCGGAAGGTTACCGTTCCGGCACCTCTATTTCAAGAAATCTAGCACTGTATATATATATATATATATATATATATATATATATATATATATATATGTGTGTGTGTGTGTGTGTGTGTGTCAGAATTTAAGTGGGAAAAGAATGATTGCCTTAAATTTAAAGGGGGCTTGGGAATTAAATTATATTCCTGGCGTAATTCGCCTCTAATTGTTCGTATTTCAAGACGCGAATTGGGAAAGGGAAATTCCCCTTTTCATTATGTAATCTTGGCGCGCCTGTGGGTTCTGCGGTCGAGGAGGAAACATTATATAATTCTCCTTGAAAGATGTCTGGTTTGGGCTCATGCAGGGAGAGTTGACACGCGGAGATGCCCGCGAATTTTTGTCAGAACGCGGGATTTAATCGTTGCTGGTGGACGTGTGTCAGCTGGGTCCACAATTTGAAAATGGCGAGCGCTCAAATATGCGCTACTTGGATCAGTGGTTGCTGGAAGGAGAAATAAATTAGACTTGATTTCGTTGGAACTATGTTTGTTTATTGGATTTAGACTACTTACCACTCGCCACCAGTATTAAGATGATGACTGCAAATTAATGTGAGAACAGGCAAACCACACGCCTGTCATATATATATATATATATATATATATATATATATAGATATAGATATAGATATATGTGTGTGTGTGTGTGTGTGTGCATGCATACATACGCAAACTCCCACACACCTTAGCTTTATTAAATTTTCTGAGCTTTAGTACTCACCCCTGTTTTTTATTTTTATTGCAGCTTTATTAAACACTTTGCAGTCACCACTTATAAAAATTCCATGTAAAATCGCAGTTTCATAGCATAGAAGAAATATTTCCCCCCTATTTAACGCAAAATGAATAAATTAGAAATTCATAAAATGGTGGAAGAATTTATTCTCATTTAATAGACACATTTTCAAATAACTGCGAACGAAATACCCCAAACCCAACTTTCAAATACGACGCCAATTAATTCCATCAAAATAATTCCGATTTTTTTTTCTCTCTCTTTAAATCCGACTTGAAATGTCGATTTTATCAGCAAGTTGCAAATAGCTTCGCCCTCGTATTATAATTTTATTTCAATTCCATTTCATATTTCAAAAGGGATGAAAAATAAAAATGATGAAAATAGCATGTTCAAATTTTTCGATGGAAAAAGCAATAAAAAAAGCCTCTCATTGGTGCGGAAGGATAAGGAAATGCCATAAAAGTCATTAAATCATAGTGAAATTGAGTTTTGCGAGGGATTTTTTTTTCCACTTTCTGTTATTTAATTTTGATTTTCCAGTAAATTGAAAGAAGAGCCGATTACTGCTGCAAGGGTGTTTTGCGTCAATGATGCTTGCTTAAGAAGGGGAAAAGGGGGATGTCAGGAGACGGCAGTAATTAGATTCGGATCTTATTTTAGCCCTCGCTTCCGTCGGGTAATCTTTATTAAAATGTTCAACGTGAATTATAACCATTATCATTCCATCTGGGTCCGTCGCCCTTGGCGCACAAAACAGATTTAGAAAGATAACGTATCATTAGAAAATTTATCAACGCTGCAGAAATATTTCCTTCTTTGCTTTTAGATCATCATGTTTTCGTAACCTATTTACCAATAATACTCTTTTCTAATTTACGAAATGAATTTGTGGGCATTGCAGTTACAGTTTTTATGGAAAAAGTGATAAGAAGAAAAATATTTCCAAACAGCCCTCTGAGATGTCATAGAAATTCCTAAGAGTAAACCTGCAGCAATATATATCCTTAGGTAATTATGAACGATTATATTCTCTTTCCCACTGAAATCCACAGCATTACTTTAAACCCCTTTCTCTAAAATTCACACAACTCTATAATTTACACATTTTATATGAAAATATTTTCACTCTTAGATATGTGTCAAAGAATATCTTCCATCCTCAGCATAAAGAGTGTAATGGGAATTGGTTTTTCGTTCCTTCAAAACTACCAAAGGGATTGTTTTGAGGTATGAAGCATAAAACAAATTTTAAACCCAAAACAATGATTTATTAAAGCCATGAAATGTGTTTACGAGTTCTATTCACAACTATTGAAGGGAAATGAGATTCGCTTTCTGTGAATCATACTGCAACAAAATTCTGATATGCCGGGACTTCCTATAACTCATTTTTCAACTTGGTGGGTTTCTTGGCAGCAGAAGATCATGCTGAAACATATCTTATATATGATAGCATCTTATTTACTGGTTTCTAATTTGACCACAACTTCCTATTTTGTTTCTTTTTTCAAGCCCTCCGGGGTTAAGCAAAAACTCTTTTACAAGTAAAAATAAATTAATACTCGAAGGCTATGATATGCTATTATCGTATCATAAGATATTTCATTACAATTACAGATTTAAATTTTAGATTATGTCTTTGTTGCCTGATTATGAATAACACCCTTGTATTTTACGAACGAAAGTTGCAATCTTGCAATGATAATTTATATGAAGAAGTATCTTCCAACAACATACTGAGATGTGTTACAACAATTTAGGAGTTTAGAAAGGAATCGAATTCTTAGATAATTTACCCCTGATACAGACAAAGTATTTAATTTACTTTATATCATATTTTCGTAGCCCATTTATGTATAATAATTGTTCTAATTTACAAAATGAATTCGTGATCTTGCAGTTACAATTTATATGGAAAAAAAGTGTTTTGTCATTCGCACCGAAATGATTCATAATTCTTTTTCTTCCTTATAGAATAAAGCTCAAGGGATTAAAAAAAGTAACATATCGTTAGATAATTTATAAAAACAACATGTATATTTTCTTCTTTGTATCTAGATCCAGTTTTCGTAACCCATGAACGAAGAACACGTCATTTTCATTTTCGATAAGAGCTATCGTAGTCTGTAGTTTGTATATAAAAAATATCGTATCGTAAGCCCCTTTAGATGGTATATAATATTTCTTCTGTAGTTAGCGTAAAGTTGAAGAGATTTTAAAAAATAACGTGTCATTAGATAATTAATTACTGCTTCCGAAACAGTGTCATATTAGTGTATCCCCATAAGGAATGGTATTCAAAAAATAAGAAATTCTTACATAATTGGAGATACCGATCTCGAGGTTCGGGGACCAGGTTTCATATCCCGGTCTCAGATACCAGATTTAAACAATATTCTTCTCTAAAATATGAATAGAATATACGGTCTTAAAATGACAGGACAACAGTATTTTCAGCAAGCTCAATCTATCACTTCTACCTTCAGCATAAAACTCAACCATTGAGTATGCATAAAAATAAGGAAAGTTCGTTAAAAAGTAATATTTTACACTTTCAGGAGCAGATAAACAAAATCACAGAATAAAAATAAAAGAGAGAAGGATTTATTAAAACCGAATTCGCCATTATTGCGCGGCTGAAGGTCCCTTGTGTTGTTTTAAATAACCTTTAATCATTGAATTATCCACCATTTGCAGATATTAAGATCTAAATATAAATTATGCGTGTGTTTTAGATTATTTAATTTTTCTCTTCAGGCGAAACTTTTTGGGAGCGAAGGATTTTTATCGGAAAATAGACTCACCGAAAAGTAGAAGCTATTTATATATTTTTTTTTAATTTTAAGGTACATTTTTTATAACAGAAAAATGATACTTTCAGCAAATCAAATCACAAGAGTGTTAAAAAATTCCAAAGCCTTCATGTTCGAATTAAATAGAAAATTATGTCAGATGAACAGAGGCATGTGAATCAACTTCCAACACATGTATAAATGGAAAAGAGCCCTTGTGAAGGGAAGATGGAAACCAATAATCTCTACATCTTTTGTAATGATATATTCTTGTCTTGTTAAATTATACATTGGGTGCAAGAAATTTTGATCTTGTATCTTTCTTTGTCCCTTTATATTAGAACAGCTCCTTCTATATATTGACATAATGTTTTATTTATTTTCTCTCTCTCTCTATATATATATATATAAACATATGTTACCGGCAAAGTAGGAAATCCGGCATTCTATAGAATGCCAAATGAGAACCCGGCAAAGTATGAAATACATCTCCGATTCATTTCTAATATCACGTGGCAAGGCACTTGACTTTTAACGCGCGCCTCAAGGTCAGAATTTGGCAGTTGCACTTTGCGGTTTGTTCGGGAATGTCAAAATACGCAATTTTACTTAAATTTGTTCAGCAAAAAATTAGTTTTTTACTGTGCTGCATGAAAATGGAGGAGCAAACTGTAGTGTTGGAGAAGAAGTTATGGTCTATAGACATGAAACAACGATTCGACGATGAACTATCCAAAATTCGAGTTAATGCTGCAAAAAAAAAAGTTCTTTCTTAACCAAAACTACTTACCAGAAGTTTATAAATGATGTACAAAAAGCCAAAATGACTACTAAGAAGGAACCCAGGGACTATTGGTTACTGAATCGCTATGGTGTGATGATTGTGGAAAACAAAAATAAACTCATTTATCCTGTTAAAGAAAGCGTCATTACTATACATTATTACGACACGGACTCTGAGATATTTCTCGTACTTCATGAAGCTCATTTGGCTATTGGACATGGAGGACGTGATAGAATGTTGAAAGAACTTTCAACCAAATACAAAAACGTTACACGTCATGATATTAAACTGTACATCCACCTTTGTGAACCTTGCCAGAAAAAACAGAAAGGTATTAAAAAGGGAATTGTTGTGAAACCTATGATTTTTTCCGAATTTAATTCCCGTTATCAGGTAGATCTTATTGACTTTCAGTCTCAGCCAGATAGAGAACACAAATTTATAATGGTGTACCAAGATCACCTCACAAAATTTGTGATTCTCAAGTCTCTAACGTCAAAGAGAGCTGAAGAAGTAGCCTACAATCTAGTGGACATGTTCTCGTTGCTTGGAGCGCCATCTATATTAAAGTCTGACAATGGTAGGGAATTTGCCAATAATGTGGTGACCAGCTTGAAGGAGTTTTGGCCAGCACTGAAGATCGTCCATGGGAGGCGTCGCCAAAAAGCCAGGGTAGTGTCGAAAGAGCTAATCAAGATATCGAAAATATGCTCTGTACTTTGATGCAGGACAACAAATCTGACCGCTGGAGTGAAGGACTGCGTTTCGTTCAATTTATGAAAAATAGAGCTTATTTTGGGATCAAAAGAACACCATACGAAGCTCTCTTTGGCTGCAAACCTAAAGTAGGGCTTAAACGTCTTTTCTACCCGAAGATGTTTTAAAAGACAAATACAGAAGAGCAGCTAGAAAAAGTAGTAGAAATCGTCCAAACAATGGAAAAAAGTGAAACTAATCAGATTATGCAAGAAAAAGATCCTGTTTAAAAAAACATGGATGAGATTATAGTGGATAGTGGATTAAACCAACATGGTGAAGACATGCTTACCGAAGAGATTTCCGTTTCTGATACCTGTTGTGTGTGTTTAAAAGAAACGAGTGATGCACTTGCACGCAAAAAGTGTTGTCAAAAATTTCATACCTTCTGTGGCCATGCTAGTAAAGATGATGAAATGGATATTTTGTGCACCCTCTGTTTCAAAACTGAAAATGCTATTGAAGGTAAAATAAATTCTAAAATCAATTTGGAAATACAAGCAAAAAAAAAAAAAAATGAAACTGAATTCGGAAATTTTTTTTTCCCACTGCTTCTTTGGGAACTACTGTGCGAGTTCCTATTCCTGACGTCGACAAGGGACGAGATGATTGGCAGTTGTAATGAGTGTGACAGAGGATGGTTTCTACCAACTTGGACCTTCTGAGGGAATTTTAAAACAACTATATGCGAGATCACAATTCCCTTTACGCCCTAAGAACTTGCTTAGAATTGAAGATATTCCTGACCACGAAATTCCTCTCCGGTCAGTTGCAATTGCTCAGTCTAGTTGAAGCGGCCAAGGATTCGTCAAATGCATATGTAAAACAAAGTGCCAAAATATGAAATGTCTTTGCGTGAAAAATGTGATGAAATGTAATTCAAAATGTCATTCAAGCCTACCATGTTTCAAAAAGTACGTTAATTTTAATTTCTTATTTTTTATATGAAAATTTTGTTTCCCTTAATAAGAAAGGCATAAATTTTGTTTTGAAAAACTTACGTATTTTGAATAATTTTTTTTTAAATGGCACTCTCATTTTTTCAGAATAACATTTGTATTTTTGAGGAATGCACGTCATTTATATAATAACCATATCAGAACCTTTTCATGCTTTGCCTAAATAGCATTTGTCATTCTATAGAATGCCTAGGTATTATATACAATGCCTAGGGAAAGTATGCAATAATTCTCATATTTCATACTTTGCCTAAAAACGTCCGGCATTATATACAATGCCTAGGCATTATATACAATGCCGGCGTTTCATACTTTGCCAGTAACATATATATATACATACAGTCGAACCTCCATATATCGAAGTAGCAAATTGCCGGAAAAAAATTCGATATATAGTAATTTCGATATATAGAATTGAGCTTAGTTTTATCATAATTCTCCTAAAAAAAAATTAAAGCTAATTTTCGTATACCAAACTCCATTTCTAATTTATATGCGAATCCCATTAAATGAAAGTTAATAACTAAAAAATGAATTAATATGAAAGATTTATTGAGTACTACATACCTTTAAGAAAAACAATAATCCAGACAGTGGTTACAATGATCACAGTTATATTCTTTAAAAAAAACTACGTATATCTTGCTGAACGGCCAGTTTTGCGGAAAGTTCAAAGAAATGTTCGCATTTATTCAGTCCACAAAAAACTTAATCAGGGACATTTTCCGCTAATTGAAGTCCACGACATATTGTTTCAAATGCCAAAATTTGGGAGATTTTATTCTAAAGTGGAATAAAATCTCCCAATTTGTAATGAAAAAAATTTCGATATATAGAGAGTTTTTCGATATATAGAAACAATTTTTCAGTGTAATGAACATGGAGATTTGCTAAGAGTTCGATATATAGAAATTTCCGATATGTGGAAGTTCAATATATGGAGGTTCGACTGTATGTATATATATATATATATATATATATATATATATATATATATATATATATATATATATATATAGAGAGAGAGAGAGAGAGAGAGAGAATATGTATAAATACATAAGTCTAGATACGAGTTAAAATATGAGGAATTAAATTACTTTCAAAGAAGATGAATTAAATTACTCTCAAATATAAATACATTTAAGAGCAGATGCAAGCAAAAGTTTCAGAAAACTATTAAATTACATTTAATAGCTCTCTTTATCCAAGTATACATGAATAATTCAATTAACATTTCTATAAAATTAAAAACAGCACAGATTAATCCGGGGAGCAAAATAGTTTACTGATTCCAAGAAATTCAAGTTATTTACCCATATTTATTTTTTATAGATTCACAATAAAATCTTTAAAAATCGATCTCTAATTCAATCATCAAAGTTAGGTATAAAGTTTCCCGAAAGGTAAATTAATAGACTGCTCCATAAAAACATTTTGACATGTAAATTTTGATTAGAAGTATTGATGAAGTCAAAGGGGCGTGAGGAGATTTCAAGGATGCGCATTTCAAATTACTCTGCTTCTCCCCCCTCTTCAGACCTATAATAAATCATGGAATGAGCGACTCGAATTAGCAGATTGCTGTTATCACCGTGGGGCAAAGGACTGGCACCCCATCTGTGCAGGGGGGGGGGGAATCTATCATATCATGGCCCATCCTATTGTCGATAAAATAGGGGGTCTCAACAAAAGGGATACAGCGTCTGATGAATAGGACGATCAACGTTTGTCCAAGTGGCCAAGTGTCTATGCGTAACTTTGGCAATGACGTCATGGGGAAGCTCTCTAATCAGTTCCCACCATCTGTTTAGACTCAAGCATCGTCCGACAGAAGGTTGTCTCGTAGAAATCCACCCCTCCCCTAAACATCAGAACCTCTGTTTGCCATTCATCGGCCTGCCGTCCCCTTTTTAATTGAGTTTAAATATTTCTGCGCTTTCTCCCCTTCTTCAGGCGAGATCAGTCGGAAAGAGAATCAGAGGGAGCCGCTAGTACAAAGGCACTCTTAAAATAATTTATTTGAGGGTTCATTCGTTTTTTCATACCTTTGATCTAGTAGTTAGAGATATTATTGGGCATGTAAAAAATTATTTTACGTCAAATTATATATACCCGAGAATAACCTGAAAGATGTCTTTTTTTTTTTTTAATTTCCTCACAGTTTATAGGGTTATACTGTTTAAATATCGTTCAATATAAAACTCAAAGATTTAAATTTTATAAAAAACTTAGTTTAAATTTTTTAGTAGGATTATTGAAAATGGCATTTTAGAGAAAGGATCTGATGAGCTTTATTTTCATTTGAAGGTAAGATTTTCTAATACTATGCACCGTTAAATTTCGCTACATTTTCCTTACGAGGTGGGATAGCATGTACCCCAAGAATACGGGCCCAAGAATGGATATATATATATATATATATATATATATATATATATATATATATATATATACAGTGGAATCTCGATCGATCGTTCCCCGAAACATCTTTTTCCCGTATGTGTCGTTTATTTCACCCAGTCCCGATCATCATATTGCATTGTTATGTTCCCGCATCTATCTTTTCACGCATTTATAGTTCAGTTCAGTGGCCTCTTGAAAAACCATAGGTCGAGATTCTACCGTATATAATAACCCACTTAATGGCCGTTCTTAAGAAGGGGGTATGAAATTTCCTGAAAAATGGGCCCTGTAAGCTAAAGGTTAAAAGGTCCTTCGAATATAAGGCAACTCGATTAGAGAAGTCATGGCTTAAAATTTGCATCTAACTGCATATAATACCTAGGCATATATTACCCTAGGACATTTCAAAGACGTCATGTGGATATTCTTGACCCCATCCTAAGCTGCTTAAGAATATTTTGCAACTGTAAGTAAATTAGAGAGAATTGTGGTAATAATTTCGCAAACAGAAAGATAATTATGTATTACTAAAAACTTTAATTGCAATATTGTCCCTATTAATTAATATTTGGTGTTTGATTTAAATTTTTGGTTTAAGAATAAAAGCAGTTGCTATCTAACCTTAATGTTAAAAAGGGGGCTTATGAGCATATATAAGGCGTAGATATACATTGAAAACTATTTCTATAAACTTAAATTCATTATTTGGGATCTTGAAATTATAAGTTTATATATCCATCAATTAGATGCATTATTGTTATATTAATATACTAGCTGAAAACTCGCACTTCGCTATGGAGTACATTCAAATTAAATACAACGGTCAATGTATGCAATTAATGCCAAAAATAAATAAATTAATAAATATATATTTATAATAAATACAACGATCAATGTATGCGATTGATGTAAAAAAAACAATAAAATATATTTATAAAAAATTCGTAATGGAAATTTTTATAGACAAAATAATGTAGAAGAAAATATTCAAATTAAAGCTAAAAAGAATATAGTTCAGTTAATATAGTACAGTTTGAGGAACTTATCTTTTACTCTGTTTTAATATTTTTTTGGATAATGTCCAATCGTCTGCCGCATTAGGAAGAAAAAAATAAATATTTTTTTTGTCTATTTCGTTATCATGCACGTGACGATAAATTAAGTTAAAGTGCCAGAAAAAGAAATCACATGATCAGCATTTAATAAATTAAATTCTAAAAATTAATCTTTAAAAATTCCTCAAAAATCAGAAAATGGAGGTAAAGATTTCATTTTGAAGGAATTTTTAAGATCTTTCTCGTGATATAAATTTTATAACCCTCAAATTATTATTTTAAATGCAAACTTAAAAAAAGTTACTAAAACAGCTTAAAAATTTAATTAAAAAAATGAAAGAAGTCTTTTTCAAAAATGTTTTTAGTGCTCCCCTACACTATTAGAAGAATCGCTATGCAAAATTTCAGCCCTTTTGGTCCAACGGTTTGGTCTGTGCGTTACCTGTCAGTCAGTCAGGTACGGAACTGTTTTATATATATAGATTATGCTGACCATGGAAGTCTCTCACTGGGTTACCTATTAGGTTACCTCGCTGTTGAAGTAGTTCAGTTCGGTAGAGGGGATTTGGTTAAGAGTTTTTCCTGTAATTTGAAATTCCAAGTATAACACGTAAACTGTGCCCATCAGAAACTCCGGATTTCTAAAAGTAAACTTTAATTTACCAATAAGGACACAAAAATGCCCTTTTATACGGAAATTTATAAAATATTCATACATATTCTGATTCTAAATCTCTTATTGATGGATTTTTTGGAATTATTTTAAAGACAAATGATTTTAACGAGATATAATGCCGAATTATACGGCACTTAATTATAAATCAATAAGCCTTTGGCACTAGCCCTTCTTTGAAAGCTATGAATAGTTTTCCATCGCTCTACAGCTAATTAGCTGCTAAACCATAACGCGCATCTTTGCAATCTATAATTGAAACTTAGCTTAAATTTTTAAGTTTTTGATTGAATAACATTTTGAGTTTGGAGTAATTGTTCGGCGATTTTGAAACTTAATATTCATATAAATTGTACTATAACAGTGATTTCTACAACTTGCTTCATCAAAAACTAACGATAGTTTAGTTGTATTTCTATCAGACAAGTTTACTAATCATCTCAAGTGAAAAAAATTCATAATTTTCGAAATATTGCTGTCTCATATTAATAGTATTTGCATTGAAATGCAAGAATGTTTGTACCCTTTTTTGAGAGCATATATAGCCATGCTTATATCATGTATTTCTTATGCCTTGTAATAATTATTTTCTTTATGTGTATTCTACTTTTCAAGTGCTTTATGTGCATTCTACTTTTCAAGTACTTATGTGCATTCTATTTTTCAATTCATATATATATATATATATATATATATATATATATATATATATATATATATATATATATAATGTATGTACGTATGTATAAGTAACATCTGAAACAACTGCAATATTTTTTAAAGTGTCGCAAATTTATTTAGAATTGAGAACCCTAATCTTTAAATCTAACTATGTAGTTAACAATTTAGTATTGAGAAGATTTTTCTTAAATCTCAGAGCGTGGTAATTACCACAACGAAATCCCTGGATCTTGGCGTCGAACAAGTTTGAGAATCCGTAGCTTAGCAGTTTCCTGAGCCAGTGTATCAAAGAAATGTGTGGTGCTGAAGCCTTTTGTCGGAATCTCTTTGCCGTGTAAATAGGTGATTGACTGTCCTCTATTTGTCTGCCATGTTCCAGTACCGAGAGTTCAATAAACGAGTTTCCCTGTGGTTCAAAGGATTTATTTGGGCCCGACTTGACTGACTTTGCTGTGACTTAGTCTGATCAGGAGACCTAGAACTTTGGATCCTCACACACAAACACAACTTTTTTATTTATTTATTTATTTTTTTAACCTATGGATTTATTTGGAAAATTAATCAATACTTACAGGCAACACAAACAGCAAAGAACTAAACATTGAACACATGCATAAAGCATACCAGTGAACAAAGTCAGATAAAGGGTGTTAAAAGTTCATAGAAAGTTCATCAAATTTCTAGCGTGAACTTTCTATGAACTTTTAACACCCTAACACCATTTATCTGACTTTGTTCACTGTTGTGCTTTATGCATCTGTTCAATGTAACATATATATATATATATATATATATATATATATATATATATATATATATACACTGAAGTGCCACTGAATTAGGGATAGCAAAGCCTATGCAAATTGTGTAGCACTGCGTATCATGTATGCGCAAGTGAGGGCGCTGTGGTAACTGCATATATAGCGCGTACTGTGGTTGTTCTGAATTAATTGTTGGAATTGCCAGTATGGGTAAACTGCCTGATTTAGATGCCTTCGATCGCGTACAAATCGTAGGTGCGTGACGCATGGGCCTTTCAATTTCCGAAATCGTCAGACAGCTAGGATTTTCAAGGTCGACATTGTCAAGAGTATACCAAGAATACATGGATGGTGGAAAAAAAACTAGCGATCGGGCAAACTGCAAAGGACAATTAGCCTTGACTGTGCGTGGTGAGAGACGGCTCAGGTGTATTGTACGTAGCCAGCGAAGCCAAACATTAGCTCAAATTACCACCCAGTTTAATGACGGTGCCAGTCGTACAGTCAGTAAACGCACTGTGCAACGCTCGCTTCACCGTATGGATTTCGGAAGCCGTCGACCTACGAGAGTACCATTGCTCTATACTCGCCATCGGGCTGCATGTCTTGCCTGGGCAAGAGAGCACAGAGACTGGAGTGTAGAGGACTGGAAACGAGTAGCATGGAGTGATGAGTCTCGATTCCGACTACTTAACGCCGACGGGAGGCTGAGAATATGGCGTCAGACTCATGAAGCCATGGATCCTGCATGCCTGGCTGGAACTGTACATGGGAATGGTGGCTCAATCATGGTCTGGGGTGTTTTTTCGTGGCACAGTTTGAGATCTTTGGTGCGTGTACCAACCTCCCTCAATGCAATTCGGTACGTAGAGTTGCTGGGTGATCAGCTCCATCCGTTTATGCTGTTCTGTTATCCCCACGGTAATGGAGTTTTCCAGCAAGACAACTGTACCTCTCACATGTCCCGGTTGGCTACTGGCTGGTTGGATGAGCATTACTCTGACTTCTCTGTCATGAATTGGCCACCTAGAAGCCCAGACTTAAATCCTATTGAGAATCTTTGGGATGTTTTGGAACAAGGCGTGAAAGGCCATCACACAGCACCAAAGAACCTCACTGAATTATGGACAGCTTTAGCCAATATCTAGTAACCAATATCTTTAACCAATATCTAATATAATAATTTTATCTAATAACCAATATCTTTAGCCAATATGGACAGCTTTAGAATCTATGCCTCGTCGTGTGGCAGCCGTTATCAAGGCCAGAGGAGGCCCAACTCGTTACTTGGTAGGTATCCCTAATTCAGTGGCACTTCAGTGTATATGGGTGTGGGTGTGTGGGTGTCTTAAACTTTTACAACCTGAAGCTTTTTTCTCAACATTTTTCAAACATGCTGTAAAAACATAATATATCCTTTATTTTAATTGATACATCGAAATAAATAATTGTTTTCGAGCTATGAGGCTAACTTTTGATCCCAAAAATAAATTAAAGTCTTTCATTATTTCGCTGTCGTTCACTTATTTTAGTAGAATAGGTAAATTGGATAAATGTTAAGTAGGAATAAAAGTCTTAAATTTAATTTAAGAAAGAATATTTGATTAAACTCATGAAAAATATTTATTCTTCTTCTCCTTTATAAGGCTCCCGTTTTTTAAATGAATGTATCTCTGCCGTATCAATAATGCATTTAATTACCATTAAGTTTTTGAAAATTTAATTCTGATGCTCACTGTTGATTTAATTCATCTCTTTAAAGAGATGCAATAAATGATATCTAGTAGATTAATGTATAAGATTTTTCGTTTCTGTTAAATATTAATCAAATTTTCACATGTGATATTTGAATTATTAACAAACTAATTTATTTTCTAAATATATAGATGTCAAAATACCTGGAATGAAACTTTTTTTGTTGTTCTCATTTTAGAGTATCTAGTAATTTTTTCCCACTATAAAATTAATGATTTAAGGAAAATTGTGAGTTGGATATAAGGTATAAAACTAAGACATGTATCTTATTTGGAGTAAAAAATCCATAGTATAACCAAAAGTATTCAGGCACTGCAAAATATTTTCGTAAGGGCAAAGAACGTATGGAAGTGTTTGCTTGTTAGTGTGGATGAACGAATATAAAGTTGAATATTTTGCCTTGTTGTGAGTAACTTTGACGTATGCAAGTGAACTTTCTGTTTCACAACGTGGACAGTTCACAGATAGATAATGGAGAGCAACGTTTCCATGCAGAACAATGCAGCTGAACTAGACATATCAAAAGTGGTTGAAAGTGATGTTGGAAAGAAATGAAAGAGGGACGTAAATACGGCAAACTTATGTCCAAAAAGATTGAACAAACTGAGGCTACTCGACAAAAAAAGTCTTGAAGATATGGTAAAACATTCCCATCTACCTCTGTCGTTACTATAAATCTAGAAGTTCGAGTAGGAAATGCTTGACCATCAACAGAGGGGTTGTAGAGTCTATGTTTAATGGCACAGGAGATTTGCCCCAAAGCCTCTCATTACTACATCTAGAGTCTTTTGGACTGGTCTGTCTTTCCTGGACTTTAATGGACTGTAAAAGTAGTGCTTTGGAGTATGTGACATTCTCTCTCATCCATTCGAATAAATGGGTTTGTATTCGGTATCAAGATGGCAAAAATTTTTTGTCTCTTCCTTTCTAAGAGTTAAGTTCTGGTGAAGGTTTAGTAAGAGTATAACGTATTCATAGTAGATGAAACTAAGTTTAGTGTTTATTCATAAAAAGAACAGTGAACTCCTGAAGTGAACCTTGACGCTCTGGACAATTCACCCTACCAAGATTGGGGCAGTATTGTAAAGGTGACCACTGTCATTACCAAAACGAAAGAGCTCCATGCCTTACTGTATATGATTTGCCAAATCCTTAAAAATGAGGATATAAGCAAGGTTTATAGGTTACTATGTCATATGTCTGAGTAATGAAGTAACAACAGTTTCTGACAAGTACAATAACTTTTCTCCATTATAAATCTATATTTTATGATTTTAAAACTGTTTTCGAATCGAATGGACCTCTCGAGAAAATTACGAAACTCAACAGGATTTTGACTATTTTAACATGCACTTCACATGCAATGTATCGCAGACAGTGCTTGGATTAAATTTTTGGTGATGTTTGTGATACTAATTAAATAAAAAAAGCGTCTTATTCCCTAATGGTAAAATCTTTTATTTTTGAAGCGTGCAGACTACTCTTTACAAGATAATTGATAAATATGCTATGTTTAATATGACGATCCCCAAAGTCTATTGAGACCGTTTGCACTTTAAAACTTTGCACTAGATAAAAATAGTCTAGGTAACTTTGTTCGATAGTTTGAGTGTTCAAAATCAGCGAGGTAAATAAACAAACATGAGGATTAACCTATATATTTGATCTTATTTTTCCCTAAATGCTGTTCCATTTTTTCCACATATTGTCATTCACATATTTCATTAAACTCTAAAATAATTTTGATGCCTCAGGTTTCAAACTCGAGATCTCTTCCTAGGTGAGTTGAACCATTTCATTGCCCTCGACTATGGTACTCGTACCTTGTAACGACTATATCTCTCACGCCGAGCAAATTCTCACTTTTTCTCTCTATAGAGAAAATCAGCGGCTGCAGCCGAAATTGAACGAACCACCATAGATATCTTTTCAGGATATCCTAAACTTGAAGCGCCCACTCTATGCCATTAAACTTATAAACAATCTCATTTTCTGTTTTGAAACAAAACAAACATACAAGAAAAATGCAGTTTTATTTTTTCGGGGATATTACCCCAACACATGTACGCACTTGGTTTCTATTTATTCTTAGATGCTTATTAATAGCCAAAGTTAGTGTATACCTTTTATTTGCATGAAATCTATACTTGACACAAAATTTACAAATGAAAGTTGTCTGTGATCTAGGTTTGTAAAATATTTCAAAATCAAAATTGACAGCTTTAAGTGGTTGGCTGTTCCCACATGACATCTCTTTAGAGGCTCAGTTACGGCGATGAAAGTTCGCCCTATTTTTATCAATTCAAGCTAATCTCGTGTATTGGATACGGGGCCCAAAACAGTGCAAGCGGAGAAGGGCAGTAAATTTTGTTATCACCCTAGCTACGGTGACAAATAATCGGAGGGGACAGGGGGAAGTAGGATCAAAGTACAACCACAAACGAATGACCCCGCACGCCCCCTTAATCAGCCCCAACCGCTTTCGGCTCACCCCGATAAATAGGCGACTAATGAACGCAAACAAGATTAGGTTTTTTAGGCTTCGTATTTTTATGCGTTGGTGCCGGGGTGTTCGACAAAACGGGGTATTATGAATTGATGTGAGGGGAGGGGGGAGGTCAGCGCCATTTGCATAATTTTTATATCCCGTGGAGGTTCCGCTTTAAAGCTAATGGAGATGATCTTTTTGTCGAAGGGTATTTATCAGATCGTGTTCTGCTTTGTTAGGATTAAAATATTCAATGAAATTCGCAGTTGTACTGGAGATTCGATTTCATTGTTCACTGTTTTTGATCGAAAGTTTACCGACTTGATTCTCGTTGGAATTTTTGAGTCTGTTTTTAAAGTTGCGATTGATTACTCAAAATACTTCTGTAAAAGTGATGCATTGGTTAAAATATTTTACGAAATCGAAGAAGTCGATAAAATGAAGTTTTACCAATTCTTAAAGTCAAGAGTGGAGATGAACGACGCTGAAGTTTTTTTAAGGAAATCGAAGGTATTGCAGATAATGCGGATTATATGATTGATTGAAGAAGAATATTCATCAAATGGTCTGCTTTTTTAAGAATATTTGAAATTCAATTTAACTTCGCGATTGTATTGTAGAATATATCTCATTGATCACAGTTTTTCTTGAAACTCCCATCCCCCCCTTTTAAGGCTTTGGAATTTTTTTTTAAGAATCTGATTTTCAAAATGAATTTTCACTTCTCGAAATACTCTTGTTTAAAGAACATCTTAGCGAAAATGTTAAATGGTATCGGAAAAGCTGATTATATGATGTTTTATAATTTCCCCAAGATTGGTAGGGGGGGAGGGGGGTAATTCAGCGCAACTGGCATAATTTTCAAGTGAAATGAAGGTACTTTCCCTTCATGCTACCCTTTATAATGAGGATATTTTCATGGGAGAATATCTATCAAATCGTGTTCTACTTTGTTAGGGTTATGAAATTCGATAAAAATTACCATCACAGCTCTAACAGATTTCTGCTTATGCTTTCGAGTTTAGCTGTTTTATCGAGGTGGACATTTTTGATTCTGCTTTTTAAATAAAGATTGTATTTTCAAAATACTGTTGATAAATTAATGTACTGAGAAAAATGTACTTAGCAGTATTTCCTTACCTTATATTATTGAAACAGTCGATTATATAAGTTTTTATAAACTGCTGAGGTTCTAAAATAGAGGTGGACATCCCAATGATTTTTATAAATGCAGTGAAAGAACTGCTCTCACCAGAGTAAATTTATCCGTTAGAATATTTATCCAAACATGCCTTGTTAAGATTATAAAATTCAATAATTCGGGATTCCATTGCTGAACAGATTTCAGTGTCCAGTGTTTTGGGCCGAAAGTTTCTCCAGTTGAATGCCTAAGAATTTTGAAAGCGTCTGAAATTGGAGGAGATCTATTCGAAGCAGAATCTACATTAGATATTCTGATTGTAGTTAATTTTTGCATTGCAGAATAATTTTTCCTTGAAAGTGTTCTAGTTGTATTGTTCAAAAGTTTGTTTCATAAAATGTCAGATATCTGGAAATAATCTCTTTCAAACAATTTATACATTAACGATTCGTTATAATGACCGGTTGTTATAGCTAACGTTCTAATACAACGACCGGGGGGAAAAGTCCCCCTTTATTGATTTGTTAGTTTTAAATTTTTGGTACAGTAACCACACGTTATAACGACTGGTCATTATAACAACCGTTCCAATACAACGACCGGGGGAAAAGTCCCAAATGGAATCCTCTTTAATGATATGCGATTTTTAATTTTCGATACAGCGACCATTCGATACAACGACCTTTTTCTTTGGGATGCAGTCGTCGTTATAAAGAGCGTGTATTATAAACTGCTGAAAAACATTAAATGTTAAAACTTTTATATGCCATAGAAACTCCATTAGACAGCGAATAGTGGTTCAATTTTTGTTAGAATATATTTATCGGATCAATTTCTGCGTCAGTGGGATAAAAAAATGTAATACTGTATTGCAGAATTGATTTTAGGTTTTTTCTGTCATAAATACTGATCGCATACCTGTGAAATTCCATTCCCCTGCATATAAATTATTTAATAACTTACTCAGTTTTTTTCTATCCTAAGCAAATTGCATTCAGAATGTTTATTGACATGGTCAATACGAGGTAAACATTGATTTCAAAACTAATCTTCCGTAAAATACTACTTTACTTGCATACTTTTCTAGGAGTGGAATTAATATAATTAAATATTTATTAATTTCAGTCATTTGTTCGTGCATTTCGCAATCTAACTGCTATTCTATTTATCTCTGTCCATTCTTTACTGGACAAAGGAAAAGTTTCAGTTCATTCGGCAACGAGTTTCAGCTGCAAAAAATTAACTCCGAATCTCTAGTCTTCTAATGTCCACTCTCAAATAGGCAAAAAAAAGAAAAAAAACATTTCTACAAGAAATCGTGGGCAAATTTCCTGAACTTAAATGGAAATTAAAGTAAATTAAAGTTTCTCTAAAGTTAATATCTGTCTAGTTTCAGTGCACCTAAAAATTAATAAAAAGCTTATTATTCTAATGACGTAACTCTGAAATCCACCTGTGACTAAAGTACTCAGGGCATTGCTAAATATTGCATTCAGCGAAACGCTTGAGGCTGCCCGCCGTCAAAAACATTAAACATTTGCCTCATTTTTAGTCACTGAAAAGGCGGAAAGCTGATTTTTCCTTCCTGTCGCAACTCGTGTTAACCTCTTTCAAAAGAAATGACGAAGTTTTATGGGAATTTAGGAATGAGGTAATGAAGCAATGAAATAGCGTAAAAAGGAGAAGCAAATAGTAGTAACGAGAGAATTTATATGGGGGTCAAAGAGGAGTTGGATTTCTTTATGGAGTGTAAGTGGAGTTAGAACAATGTCCTTCAATAACTGAAGCAAAACGAGACCTGCAGCCATCAAAACTATATCCGACGCCCCTGAGAATAACAAACCAGTAAAGTCAATTTTCAGTCATAGTAGGGGAGATAATAGTTAGGCATTACTGTAAAAATTCCCGGTGAATAGTTCAAGAATACAAACTGCATTTATTACTTAATTCGAAGTATAATTTTACTTTTTATTGGATTCTTACCAAATAATCTTCATGTTGTTAAGCAGTCAGGAAGGTTTCAACAAACAAAATTCGATGACTTCCCAAATTATAAGTTTAATTTACTTCCTCATATTTTTTTCAATATTTTCTAGATACATTTCCTCTTCAACCACGAATACATATATTTCCATCTAGAGTTAAAGTAATACGTCAACAAACCATCTGTTTAGAAACACTTACAGTTTTTGATTCTGTAGCATTTAATAATGAATAGTTTATGAAGGTTAAAATTGATTATTTTGAGCATTTGGTGACAAACTTTGCTTTTTTATTTAATGGAGTATTTTGTGATGTTCATCTTAACATTTTCCCCAGTGAATTAGCATGGGAGGGGGGGGGGGTGTTCCAGTCAACTGACTTAAAACTAAAGAACTAAGTATTGCGAAGAAAAAAATCGTTCACAACAAACTATGAAAGAAATACAGTAAAATAACTAATTTTGTTTCAAATTTTAGACACTGCCATGAAAAAAGAGTTTGTGATATCGTTATTAAGTTGACATTTAGCACTTCTTGGGGATATAATTAATCAAGATTCTCGATATGTGATATTAGGGCATATTTTGGGTATAATAGCCAGGTTAAGCATGCTATTTAAATAATTCACTATCTTTTGGCTCAAATTAACCTTTTTTTTTCTCTTTTCGTACATTTCAAATCACTTGTCTCTAAATCAAAATAGCTACACAAATATATCTCAGAGTCACTTTCTTAGTCGCGGATATTAGCTTGCCGATACTTGATCTACAGTCATATTTATCGAAATTCTATGATTTTAGCCACATATATATTTAATATCTCTACATGACCTTTCTCATATACTTTCTTCATATGACAATATTAAATGAGAGTGCCCTTTCTTTGTGTGGCTTACTAAATAAATTGCAACATCTTCAGTTTTATTTATACAAGTCACTTGATGGATCGTAAAAATGGCGTTTAGTGGTGCCTCCGCTGGTATATTATTTCGCTGGCATTTCTACTTTTTTTCCTTTTCTGTCGTCGCACTATTTCCTCTGGCGCAGATAATTTCCCCAGCCAGTAGAACGAATAACAGGTATTATTTTATAAGGATTTTCTCTTTATTTTACTGCTTTTCTTAAAAGAGAATTTGTTTGGATTGCACCATAAATAAAATCGGATGTTAAAACCTTTCTAGAATGGTAATTAATCCTTTATTTTCTCTTTTTGACCTGCTGGAAGGCTTTCATTCGTAGAGGATCACCCGCGTAAGTTTATAAACTTCATTACTCACAAATTAGGAAAGGTAAATGCAACGAAGCCTATTATTTCGTTGTATACTCCAAATAAAGTCGCAACATTACAAAATTATTGAATCGGTTTTAAAAAATGAGAATTAATAAAAAAAATTGGTGGGAGAAGTCCTGTTTAAAGCTAAATTGTATACACATAATTAATGAGTTTTGTTTAAAATCAATGTAATTTAATAAGCTAGAACTGAGATGAATTCTTTTTTAACTTTGGCGACATAGTTACCAGGATGAGAGTTATTGTTTTGTTATTTCCGACCGTTTACGTGGGTTCCTACATTACTGCCTAACCTCTTCGTTAGCCTCTCAGAACTTTATGTCAAATCATCTTTTGTGTCGAAACATCTTTTAGTTTAGCATACTATGTGAATCTCGTAAGTTTTCATGATAAAAGGCTCATTTCGATGTTTATATTCTCTAAAAACAGTCAAATGAATTTGCTATCATCTAATAGAAAACTAAAGACCTAATATCCCATTAGTATTTTTGCATTAGTTTTGATATAGTAGGAAATTAGGTATAAACAAAGTAAGCAAATAACCCAAGCGATGATGCTTTTGATGTTCTAATTAGACGTCATATAACTTTTTTTAATTTTATTTACACAATGACAAAATATATTTGTACTTCTGTGGAAAAATAGTTATGCACCATACATTATTTGTAAATGATATTTTACAATTTAATGGGTTAGATTAAATAAAATAAACCAAACTGTATACATAGTAGATATAGAAGGGAAATCCTTCCTTATAATGTTAACTCAGGAGTCTCAGAATGTATATTTAACAACCTGCAGAACGCACATATTTATGCAGCATATATTTCTGTCACTATACATTTAGTCATTCAAAAGTAAATTGCAGGAAAATTAGTATATTTACCTTCTCACGATTGCTAAAACTCATATGATATGTTGTTAATTCCGTATTATATAAAAATTATCTGAGGCTTGGGAAATTCTAATTAATGACGTTAATCAAAATTTATACTAAAATAAATTCAAAAGATATAAGCCGTTTCTCGAGGTTTTATATTGCGGAAAACTTTTAAGTAAAAAATAAATAAATAACGAGATTCTTCAGATGGAGTTGTTCTTTGACCATAATACCACCACGGTTAAAAGCGTATGGAGATTGTCATGTAAATGAAACCATAATGCAATTGCACACAATTACACGCAATATGCAAACATGGGATTAAACTCTGCTCGATATCTAGAAGCTCACGAACTATGTCTCTTTTCGCTAGTTTAAAGGACGTTTAAGCCAGCTGCTTGATGCTAAATTTCAGACCGCACATTCATCACCCTCTTATGAGCGAATGTGGCTGACGTCCTGCCAGAACTAATCTGAAAGATTGAAAATAGCAATTCTTGAAATCTTATATGATTGAGACGGGAACGACATAATTCATGGTTTAATATGTAATTTTTTGGATTGAATTGTTTGAAAAATATTTTGGCCTTTTAATTATTTTGGATAGCTTTATTTTTTGAGTTTCATTGTGCCGATGTGAGAATGGGGGAGATGACTCTTTTCCCACGTCACAGGTTATTTGTGTAGTCGTCTACGTTTTCCTTTTAGCCGGCCAATGGATGCAGCTGTCACCTGACGGTCACGAGTGGTTGGTGATCTAGCATGGCGGCAAAACATCACGTGCTGTGCGGATGCCGCATCTCTAGTGCGAAGTTGGAACCCCCGCAACATCTAACATAGCGGATATGATCCGCGTGTTTGCGCAGAGAACACCTGCAGGAAATATCATGTCTCCGTCCCCAATTAAATCCTACCTTGCCCGTCATGGACTAGATTCATCGTAACGCGTGCGTTTGACAAGGCTGTTTGTTCACATTTGTTCGTTAGTCGAGCATTCACTAGAAAGTTACTTTTAGTTCCAGAATCTGCGCATTAAAAGATAAATAAATAAAATAGCGAAATATTCTCAATAATCTCCCCTTTTCACTCTATCAATTTTGCGTTTATATATATACACACACACATACACTCTTATACACACATATACAGCCTTAGAACTCTATGAAAGTTCATTGACTGTGAATTGTAAATTATTACACACTTGTTGAAGAGTTTTACAAGAATTAGTTTTATTATTGTTCGGATATTTTTAGTTTCTTCTAGAGCGTAAATTAGGCAAAAAAGAATATGCATTATTATTCAAAAGAAGTAAAATGTTATATGAGTGAGCAGTAAAACTGTAAGACAATGAAAAAAACTTTCAAGCCAGATAAAGATTCTTGGAAAAACTATTCAAAGTGAGGCCTATGAATGAAGCTCCGGACATGCATTAGTAATGTAACTGTAAGCACACCTTTCTAGAGAGAGGAGCGTCTCGGGGACGACTTCTGAGCCAACCAATTTGATGGAATGGGATGATAGTCATTATCGTTATAGTTGGACCAAATAGAAAAGAAAGGATTTTCAACGGAAGAGATGGACTTCCCCCCAAAAAAATCACTCCCCCCCTGCCAGCTTCTTTCTGTTAGGGGAGAATGTGACGTTCATCAAGGAATTTCCTAGCATAGATTTATAGAGTAACTGCTCGTATATCTCCCTGGCAAAAGGGAATTACGAGGTTCTGTTTCTAAGTGATTTCGGGTATCATAAAAAGACCGAAAAAATAAAAGAATGATTGGTAGATTTTGGTAAAATATTTTTGCAATAAAGAGTTCAAAGTTTCTGGCTCAATTATTATATTTCTTCTCGTAGGAAAGAGACAAAGAACACTCATTTCAGTATCGACAAAATTACTAAAGAAATTTAGGAAAAAATAAAATATTAAAATGCTCTCTTATTCAGGTCAATGATTTTTCTGCCTTAAAATGTGCTACACGTCTTAAGGTAGCTTCTGTTGTTACGAACTAGTTTTATTCATCTTCATGGGCTTAATTAAGTAATGGTTTATGAAGAATAATTCATTGTAATTTGTAGCGATCGTTAGTCAATCAGTATCGATGATCAAACTGTCCCAAAGATGTGACAAAATTAGATGCCATTACTGCTGATGGTTAATCCATTAATCCACCATTATCAGAGTTTCCAGGTTTATGAAGTATCTACTATCCGAGAAGAAACTCTGCTTTCTATTTTTGATAAATTAAACTATGTTTTATTAAGCATTTCGCTTCTAAAATGTACAATCAAATAAACATATCCGTCTGGGATATGTTATGGCCCGCGTAGCAGTTACAAGATGTTTTATATATTCTATGAACACTGTCAGGCAAAATCATTAGCAACGTGGAACAAAACTCAGCAGCGTATTTGGTAGAACGTAGTTTTTACCGTTTCTCCTTTGCAGTCCCGCACTTAGCAAATACGTCACTGTCTGAGAGGAGAAAAAATTGGAATTCGGAATTTGAATATGATTACTTCCAACAATTACAAAGGCATGAGTGTTAAATAGTTTCAAATGAACTAGAGAAGAATTAAATAAGTAAACAAAAATTTTAAAGAAGGATTGTTGAAGCAACTGCGCCAAATGCATTTAGAAGATAGGAGCTTTAACCTCAAACTATTACTCATTTTTTTATTTACAATTTTTCTCATGGTGTTTTTTAGTCACTGTTTTCTTCTCATGGGCTTAATTCTCTATTATAGATAAATAAATTAACGTTTTCTTCATTATGTGAATAATTTAGGAAAAAAAAAGCATGTGTGAATCCGTCAATTACATTTTTTCAATGGTTCCCTTGTGTATATATTATTTTTTCCTTCGAAATTAAAAAAAAATCTACATGAATGCACGTAAAGCTACCCATTCATAAATGGGATGCGCAGTTTCAATCGTGATACATGCATACCTAAAGTGGTTCTGAAAATTTATCGATAGATACTTGCTTTCTAATTGAAGAGAGAGGAGTTTCTGTTAGTTGTAATTTGCTTATGGTTTTGAATATGAGTAAACTTCTAAAAAAAACGTAATTTTATCTGGTTTGTGTGATTTATTTTATTTCTGTAAAGTTTCTTTTCTAGAATGAAGTAAGGGGCAAGTAATGTTTTTCCGGTATGTATAATAAATAACGAGATTGGTTTGAGTTGAAAATGGGCTCGCTCCCTCGGCCAAAATGAAAAGTGCTTCTTTCATACACACACGTGGAAGTCAATTTCAACATTCTTCGGTGCCCTGAAGCAGAAATGCTATCAAATATCCCAATATTATTTTTGCCACTCACTTTGAGGGACTCGAAGTTGCCGTATTTGATCATAGCTGCTTGCATCGAGTCATTCCTCCGTCACTTTATTGACTGAGATCGGACGAATACAGGAAACGGGGTAGAACGACGACAAAGCTTTTCAGCGAGACAACAGGAGCAGGGCATATACAGAGATTTCTTCTTTGGGACACACTGCGTATATATTGCGTTCATTTTCTTAGAAGAAATAGGGCCGAAAAAAGAAAGTATCTTTTCCAAATATCTATAAATGGGGGCTAAGTTAGCCCGGGTACCCCTTGGGCATTTTCGAGATGTTAAGGGATCCTCTTTTACCGCGGTGCCATCGGGAAAGAATTCCCACAAGACTTGCCATTGGATCCAGTCTTAACATTAAGATAAGTCAACATCTACTAATGGACTCCCAGCACGAGCTTTTCTCCTCTTAAATAAAGTTTCTGTCAACATTTAGAAAAGATCCTCCGGATCCGTATCTGCTTTCTTGTTTAAAGGGAGAAACATCGCAACAACGGTTCCGTGGAATACGATGCTGTTTGTGTTGAGACCGGGTCGCTGTTTATCTTCCTCCGGTAAAAGCTGTTTAAGCTTTATTCAGCTTCGATGGCAAATAGACAGCAACTCTTAATTGAAAACCGCATTCTTCACCAAAGGTGGAATTAGTGATTTGCTTTCACTGGTTGCTTACGCACTTTGTAACATCTCCTGATATGTCGAAGAGCGAAACTAAACACAAGTCAGCGACTAAAACAAACGCCGATTCTCTTGCCAAAGATATTCCGGTAGGGAGTCGAGCTTCTTTCATCTCATTTCCAATCGCTTAAAGTTCAATCAGTACTCATCTGAAGGGCTTTAACTTTGTTTTTACTCAATCGAAAACCGTTGCCCTAGGAGTCAGACAGTTTGCATATGCAAAGAGCAAACACTGGAGAATGAAACGTAATTTCGTTTCGTTTGTTAGAACGTTAGCTTACGCGATCACCTTCCTGTTTGTTTCATTCTTTCCTGTTAATCTCAATATCTTTCGGAATGTTAAACTAATCGCGGTCAAACCACAAATAAGGAATTCATTTAAAAATTCTTTCACTTTGCGATAGAAAGAGCGGGGCTATTTATACAATAAAAAGGTATTGAAATATGAAATACTGAGATAAGAACTTCGATTGCTTGAACTCAGCTTACCCACGTTTGTTTGCAATTGAAAATAGTACTGTATATTGCTATGAAAAAAAAAATTGTTATGAAGTACACCTGCCAAAATTTTAGATAGAATAATTTAAATTTTTTTTATTGAATCTTAATTTTACAATATAATACGCGCTAATCTTTGAAACTAGTATTAAACTCTATTACTTTTTTCTTCGATAATGAATAAATTACAATTTTGCAAGGCAAATATACAGGCTAAAATTATGGAACAAATTTCTTGAAATATTACATGCATATTAATATTGTATTCCGTATTATTATCCTTTTTATTCCATGACCATATCATTATTGTATCAATTTTGAGCTAGAGTTATGTAAGTAGCATATAAGAATTATGAAATGGTAAGAGGTTGATATAGTAAGTGTTAAATCTATTAATATGTCTTTGCTCTTATATAGACTAAAATAAAATGCTGGATGCTATTATTTATCTCACATGTGTTTTTAATAGTATGCTAGAAAAATTTAAAGGCTTCGCTGCAATTTTTGTTGTAGACTGTTGTAAGACATTCCATACCTTTATTTGAGTACAAATCCTTCCCACAATCCTGAAGTTACATATTATTTCTCTCTTGATTTATTAACGCTGTCAGTATTTTACGTAAATTATTTCCTAGCTCTCTATTACGTCATAATTTCCAGCAGAGGGATAGCAGACTCACTTTAATAGAGGAATAATGAGGGGGAATGAGAGTAGAATCGATTTCCAGTTGATACATTTGCTGCTGGAGGTTATATCATGAAGGTTTCAGTCAGGATGTTGTATGAAGATGGCTTTGAAGTGCAACGCAGCTTAAAAAATTGTTAACGGAACCAAGGGAATATATTGTAGCTGTGTATTATATTCTCCAAACGTATATTTCTTTGGGTATTTAAATTATTCGAATGCTTTTTTAAGTGCCAGCATACGAATGGTACCGGTCTTCGGCATTTTTTGTTTTTTAAATGATAAGAGTAAAGTCAAAAATTTAGTTTAAAGAGTTCTTTTAAAATATGAGACATGATATGAGTCTATTAAATATTTTTAGAGATAGTTGTGAAGAAATTTCAGCAACCAAACATATATAAAAAAATTTCAAAAGCTAAAATTTCCTTTTTATAATAAGGACACATAACATTAATATGTATCTGGATAAATATCAGTACAGCGAAATGGGGAGTTCAATAAATATATGAAGTCTTTGATAGTAGGCAGCTATGACAAACGTCCCATTAGTGAAATATTAACAATACACCAAATCTGAAATGCCTATTTGCTTAAGCTATCAGTTCAACTTGAAGAAATACTAAAAGAGTTACTACAATTTCAATGGCGTTGTAAAGCGTACACTTTTAGCATATACGTTAAACCTGGCCTATTTAAATACACAGCATATTATTTTTTCTCAGCTAATCCCAATACTGATATAGAATCAATATTAAAAAACTGAGCTACTTTCATTTAAATTAAATCCTGAATGTCATATATCTAAAGATAGCAATCTCTTTTAAATGCAACTTCAATTTGAAAAAGGGAAAAGAATTTCATGTATAATATGTTTAATAAATCCGAAAGAAATATTTAAAAAAATATTCAGCTATCATAAATATCTTAATTACGAAATGATCCCTTTAACAGAAACCATGAACGCTTTCTTTTTGATGAAAATGTTCAGGTGTTACCCAAATGAAACTCTGGAGGACTGTTGGTTGTTCCCCGCGTTTAACCAAGCTAATATTGAAAAGAAAAACACAAGAGGAGAAACGGGCGTTTTGCTGTGAAATAAATCGTTTAAGCTAAATCAGTTGTTATTATTAAATCAAAAAATAATGCTTCAATTCTATCCTACTTTAAAATGATACTGCTGATACTTTCAGATAATGCTCAAAACTTTAACTGCCGCAGAAATTTACTGAACAACATAATAATCATTGTTAGAATAAAATGAAACAAAGATCAAATACATTTTCTCCCAAGAGTTCTTTAATTCATATCACTTCTAGAAAAATCGAAACAGTTTTGGTGAAACAAAAGACATTCTTTCCATTTCATAGAAAATGGGTTTAAATTTGTTTAATTCACAATATTTACTGCATAATAACGAAGCCATTTAGGTAAATTTTAAACGAAATAAATGATTCAACTCTACTCCATAGAAAATGAGAATACCAACGCCCTACTTATTGATTTTTAAATATTCTAACACGAGTAAATTGGGGAACAGTCTTTCTTAGTAATTTACATTTAATTTTATGCTGGTGTTAAATGGATTTCCTTGGATTGTAAGATTTTAATCCGATTGGAACAAAAAACAGAAAGCCTCTCTGAAATTGATTCTAAAAATTCATTTCCGAGGTAATTTCAATTGAATTTGTGCATCCTTTTTCAAATATTCAGATATTTAACCAAACACTTATTAAAGGAAATTTCTGAACGTGATTTGCATCAAAACGTATTTTTTACTAGAGAATAAAGGAATTTTTTATCACATTTTTTCTGTTGGTCTAAAAAAACTGTCTGTGTGATATATTTTAGTTCACTAAGGATCTTCCATGCTTTTGCGGTCAGGACTCGAACCGAGGTTCTGTTTCCACCTGATCATTACAGTGGTGCTCAGTCATTGATAAGAACATTAGTGTGCTTTTAGAAAGTATATAAACAGATATTCCTCGAGAACAAAAAATCAGTGCCGTCGTCAGAAACACAGGGAAATAAATATATGCCCTGCATCATTTGTGTGACAATCAGACATCTTGTTGGAAAAAAAAGGAGAGTGAGAAAGTAATTCCTTATATGAGAAGTCCTCACACCACTGGGACGGTCTATAAGTCAAGAATGAATCTGACTTCTTTAAGACTTTTTACAGTTCCTCTTTCATTTCAATTTCAGTCAACTATGTGTCAAATTGAAAAATCGCTTATTTTCTGCTGCCACTCTATATTTACCAAATGACAATTCGAATGATACGTTAAGGAATGAGTAAAAATTTATGGTATCCTTCGTAGCATGGCTGGAGTGCTGTTAGACGGTGCTAGAGCCTATGGGTCTGAGTCCCGTGTTTGGTGTAGGTGTTTGCATCCGAAATCAGATTTAAGCTGTTAGCTCAGTCTAGAAAGAGCTAACCGTAGTGCTCTAAAACCTAACAACTCTCTTTAGATAAGAAATATTGGCACTTCATTACTTTCATGAAACTTTAGGGGGACAAATAACAGCAATTAGCAGCATCTTCTAATTCAGATAAGAACTTAAAAACGACAGTTACTTTCAGACTAATGCATAAAGCCCTTCATAAGGTACTATTCTATTTATGGATAAATAAAATATGCTAGAATTACATAACAACAAAAATCCTCTCACATCGACATCGCTGTTAAAGCTCTATGCCCTGTTAAAGGGATGCACGCATTAGTCCAAAACTAACAGTAGCCCTTTTTTCTTTCTCATGTAGATTTCAAAAATCTTATTTAAAAATTTATTAGCTCTTTATCTGAATATAAAATAGCTACCTAAGTTATTTTATCGGCTCTCTTTTCCCTATTAAATGGGAAACAGCGGGATATAAAAATCTCGACGTAGACGAGAAAGATTTTTCTACCTGTTTTTCGATCACTCTCGCTTAGTATTAAAGTTCTTCAGTATTGATTTCATTCAGTACTGATCATTATCTACCGACAACTTTGACAGTCATATGAAATCTTTCTGAAGTTATCCTAAACTGTGTAATTCTGAAAGACCAATGCATGAATATTAACTCACATTTATTATTATTTTTTTCGTTTTCCTTACTTTGTTTTACTTGTACATATATACTCGAATGTAGAAGTAAAGCCCAAATATCTATTCATAGAAAATATTCAGATCAAAATATCTAGCTGCCGGGAACTCAAACTATTTGGTGTAAAGCAATTTATGGTAATAATATGAGACATTGGGAAAAAGTGAATGAAGAAGAAGTCAGACAGACAATACAATACCATCAAGATAGAAGTAATAATCATGTTAAACCAGGTACTTTGTCATTAAAATATTTAAGATGTCAGGATATAATTTATGGTTTTATATACCAGACATATGGAAGTAAGATACTGAAAACAAAAATGTGAAGTATTTCTTTTATTTGATAGTACTATTTTTATGGATATTTACTTCGTCACCAAAGGTGAATATTCCCCCAAAATTCAACATTTTTATTCTTAATACTCTTTACAACATGAAATAAACACTTTGTTTTAAAATTAGTATATTTTAAAGCAAAGTGTTTATTTCATTCTCTGTGGACGAACTAATTACACACAAACGTTAATCACATGTTGCCGGATTGTTTTAATACAATATCATTTAAATCACGGTTTCAAAGTCTAAAATTTAAATTGAACTCATTCCACTTTTAAATATCAAAAATCAAATAAAAATTACGTTCAACAAAGACCCGAATATTACAGCATGGTCGATAAAATTTTTGCTCTCTTAATCTAACTTTCCCGTCTTCTTTAATGCGCATAACTTAGAGATAGCCCCCCCCCCCTAATATCCGTATGTGCACATATGTATACAAATCTACATCTGTTCTACTAAAATAAAAAATGAAAAAACACAGTAAAACCAATAAGCTCTAAAAAGCTAAAAATCTGAAACAAAGAAAGAAGCACTGATAATTAATTTGAAATGTTAATAAGTAAAACTGAAATATAATTAATTTGTTCATTATCTTTACTTTTCTAATTTGTTATTATACAAATAGGCATTTATTAGACGGATGTCATAGTTGTTTTAGCTTTTAAAGAATGTTTTAATTAGCTTAATAAATGTTTCTTTCATTTGACCTTATTTATGATTTTGAATCCACTTACATAAGTTTACATGATTATTTGTATTTATTCATATATTCTATTTAATCTCTATATATAAAACAGTTCCGAGACTGACTGACTGTCTGCCATATAACGTACAGACCAAACCGCTGGACCTAAATTTTACATTGAGATTCTTCTTATAGTGTAGGGGTGCACTAAGAAAGGTTTTTGAAAGAGATTTCTTAGATTTTTTAAAATTTAATTTTTAAGCTGTTTTTGTAACTTTTTAAAGTTTGCATTTAAAATAATAATTTGAGGGTTATAAAATTTATATCACAAGAAAGAGCATAACAATCCCTTTAAAATGAAATTTTTTCGTATCTTTACCTCCATTTTCTGATTTTTGGCGAGTTTTTAAAGATTAATTTTAAAATTAATTAAAGATTAATTTTTAGATTAATTTTTAGAATTTAATTCGTTAAATGCAGATCACGTGGTTTCTTTTCTTTTTGTGATACTTTAAATTAATTTTGCGTTACGCACATAACAACGAAATAAATTGACAAAAAATATTCACATACGATAAAACTTAACCACTATACTAATTGAGATGGAAGCTTTTTAAAAAATCACTTCAAATTAGTATGTTTTATAGATATTAAACATACAAATTAATTGCAAACATTGACCGCTGTGTTAAATTTGAATATTTTCTTCTACATTAGTTTGTCTATAAAAATATCCGTTACGATTTAATTTTTTCTCTTTTTTTTTGGTATTAATTGCATACATTGACCGTTCTATTTAATTTGAGTGTACTCCATAGCGAAGCAAGGGTATTCAGCTAGTTATGTATGTATCTCTTTAAATAAGCATGCCAACATGCAATAGAAAATTCTTTTGGTCCAAATGCGGACTTAATAAAAGTATATTTTCTAATTTCTGCGAGAAAAAAATGGCAACTTTATAAGTTTAGTTCCATAAAACTGAGGCCTGTGATTCAATTACAAACTAAGTTATTTTATTAAAGCTGAATTTTTTTTTTCTGTAAAGATATTTTTCATTGTTGTAATAATTTGTAAATTTTTGTAAAAACCATTTGATATCAAGAGGGAAAAGTCTAAAGAAAAGTGCTATAAAAATGATTCATTAACTAAAAACGAGAAAGTTTAGAATTGTACACATTCAAAAGCAGTTTTGAAAGATAATTACCAGAATTGAATTTTCTTTCAATTTTATACCCATTTTCGATTTCCAGTCAATTCTTTATCATATGTGAACATGTAAACTCGTATGTAATGTATATATATATATATATATATACTTATGTGTGTGTGCGTATATATATATATATATATATATATATATATATATATATATATATATATATATATATATACAATTATATATAATATTCATAAATAGAATATTTAAATTTCAGTAAAATGTCGTACGATTTAAACTTTCAAATTCCAATGGTATGAAAATTTGTAATAAAAAGGAAGTGATGAAATCTATATTAATCTATAAAGATACATTTTGAGGCTTTAGTTTATAACAAGCGTTAAAACACTTGGCATTTTCTAATTTTGAGAACAGAAAGATGTGTTGATAATTAGTTTACTTGTGGTATAAATGTCAATGGGATGCAATTTGCTTCTTCGTATATAAATAATTTTATAATCATTGTTCATTACACATCTTAGACTTAATTTAAATAATTCAAATGAAATAATATATTCGAAATATGTTTAGGTCTTTACTGCTTATTTAGCAGCTAAATTAACAGCATATGTATATATATATATATATATATATATATATATATATATATATATATATATATATATATATATATATATTTGAACATATGTGTATTTATCTTTCTCTATATCTATACGCATATCAGGTCTATGCAAACAGTAATCACTTTTCAGAGCGCAATACAAATCAAGTTCCTAAAAGTCCTAGTGACCAAACATTCTAGATTTTGGAGCTCAAAAAAGAAAAGTTGAAGAAAAGGCCATAAATTTGTGAAGATGGGACTTGCCCTAGCTTAACAGCTGGTGATTTCTCGTCACCGCTCCTAAGAAGTTGGTGTCGATTGCTAGGCCGGACGTTAGGATCCGATGGGCAAATACATTAATCTTCCATAACGGTTTTAATTGTGGCGAAGAATTTTTATTGAAGCCATAATGACAGGGATCGCACTTTTTTTCTCGACGAGGCCCATTGTACGCTTGACGTGGGGATCAGCGGGCCCTTTTCAGACTCACCCCTCCGGTTTGTTTCAATATTGATCTTTCGATTCCGACCCTATTCACGACCAAGTTAAAAGAAAATATGGAAATGTGAGCGGTTTTGGTGTTGGAAGTCCGTAAACAGGGCCCCGTTGTTGATGTTAGCAGCTGATCCCACGGCCCGACACAAATGAGCCTGGAGGATGACTTGAGATCGAGTCGGAAAGTCAGGCAGGCACGGGCGTTTGTTGTGGTGGCAAATATAACCTATCGGCTGGTTAAACAGATTAAGGGCGCTGCCTATGCGGTGGCCCCACAGCCTTGAATAAAATATCGGTTATCGACCATAAGCTCAATACGTGTTTGTTTGATCAAGAGATTTTCAAGGTCATGATTTGTTCGACACCACAGGGAAAATATGCCCTGGTACAGTCTCCAAAATTTTGTTGAATACCGTTATTATATTATGAAACGGAGCAGGAGAAAAAAGAACTTGCTAGAAATTGGATTTCCGCATCACAAATACGTGTATTTAGAGTATGTTCTTTTGCTATTTTTCTCACATTAATACATCTGAACATGCTGATTAGTAAAGCTGAATTGAAAATTTGTTTTCGCTTTATAGCCCTGTCTTCAGATGTTGATCAATGACATGGTTCCCCATTGTTCGGATTTTCGACATTTCGAGAGAAAAATATTTTTGTAGTGCGAAAAAATAATTGGTTACAGTACCAATGGTTGGTTGGTTTCATCTTTTGCAACAGGTGGGCTAAACCGATCAGTACCTACAGCTTTCAGCGGGTCCCAGACGGCTGCTGACAACCATTGGGGACAAATAATTTCAACCCGTACGCTTTGCATCTGAAGACGAGAGCACCAGTGAAAGTTTTCTGAGTCCCCTTGGTGCCTCGTTTGGTGAAAGATAAATTAAAGTTTTTTATAAGTGCGGCCTGATGTTTCAAAGAAAAATTTTGTCAGACAGCATTGTTACAGGTATCATTCTCGGTGTTGTCAGAAAGAGTTCAACAGTTCATTACTTTAAAAATGATATTGCATAATATTCATAGAAATTATATACTGCAGAATAAATTATTCTTAAATATTTATATATAGCAATAGGAATTTCAGCCACATGTATTATGACTCAATTTTAGTTTTGTATTCTGTTTTCATATTTATATCCGTGTCTATTTACTTGTTTGCATTCTATGGATCAGACTAAAGTAATATTTGCATAAGGTAAAACATACCTATATTTAACCACACGTAACTCATACGATTCTGTGTTAAATTAAATATGTGCTTCTCGTGTATACTTTTTTACCAATGCAGAGGCACTTGTCGTGAAGACATTCGCCTATAATACACCGCAGTTTTGCTGGCCATTTTATTATGGTGGCATCATATAGGCAGACCAACATTATCCCCTATAACGGGACGACAGAAACGGAGGCATTTTAGTGGCGTGACGCCGGGATTCGAACCGAGCACCCTCAGCACCGAAAGCCAGCGCGCTGTATCACAAGGCCGCCACAGGCCTTTATCGTGTATACTCTAAAGAAAATTATATTTTTCTAACAATAGATTTATGAACAAGGTATGGAGGAGAAAAATAATATCACTAAGAGCGGTAAGTCACTTCCCTTTAGTTAAACGTTATTAAGCAAAATTTTTCCATGAAGCTTAATATTAAGTTCTTAGACAAAAAACTGTATTCGTTACAGTAATACAAATTTTATTACATTTTATAGAATTTTTCAGTTTTTTTTTCTTAAAATTGATTTTAAACGATTTATCAGAGTGACTGGTCAGCGACAAATAGTAATGACAGCGGGAGGTTACATATCTGTTGCTGGAAACATAGAAGTATCAAGAGTTGAAAATTGTTTTTAAAAAATCGCTCCTTTTCTAATTAATATATATAACCTTCAATTTAATTGGAAAAATTCGATTAATCTCTCTGAAATCCCTCCTCTTCAAAATATGTAATGCTCGTCTTTTCCTTTTTACTCAAGTGCACTCTGTAAAACAGTCACGTGAAGATTCTTATAAAAGGATTAAAGAGCAATGGACTAAAAATCCATAATAAATGTAAGTTGGTGGAAATCGCTTTTCAGTTGACAATAATTGCTCCTTTTGGATAAACGTATATCATTGTTTGCTAATGATATTTACAACCTTTAAACAATTATAAATTGATAAGTATTACTGGTCTAATCATTTTTTAAATTTTTCGCTTTGTCACTTTTTTTTCGTAAGTGAACTCTATGAAATTGTCATTTTTGGATTCTTCTAATGATATTAAATAAATAGTGAAGGTAAAATATTAGCGAGTAAAGCAAGGTTATTTCTAAGAGCTTCAAAGTCAACAATAATTGTTCTTTTCTCTAAAAAGATGTCATTTTTTAATGAATACTTTCAGCCGCTAAACCGCTTCATGCTAATTGATAAAATTGGACTATGATCATTATGATAATACTTTTTCTAACAAAAACAATACTAATAATAATAATATCACGCCCTTTTTTCTTGTTCTGAAGTGATCACTACAAAATAATCTTTTAATGATTGCCATAAAAAGTACTTACGATTGAAATACCTTAATAAATTAGAGTTCCTTAATAAACTAATGCAAACTGTGCTACAGCAGATATTAATTGTAAATTTATATGATACGACATCACTGATCGCAACTAATACTAATAAAGTCTGAAACTATTCCAAAATAATTGCTATAATTGGACTAATAATTCTAAAGTCCACAAGAAAACATAACGTTATATCCCTCTTTTCTTGCTTTTTTTCTGAAGTGCTCTCTATAATATAGCACGAGGATTCTTATAAAAGCTTTAAATAAATAACAAACGACTAAACATCCGCTTTAAAGCTGACTGTAACTATGCTTTTCCCTGAACGGATATAATGAACATTAAATAACGAGGGATTGACTAGTCTCGCCGTTTTAAACGTATTCATATTTCCCCTAAAATGGATTTGGCTCACCTGGGTATCAAACTTGGACCCTCTGCTTTTTGAACAGTAGTGATAACGTTTAACGAAAGCACCAGGAGCCCATGGAGTGATACTTTCGGATTAGTCATATTTTCAAGTGCCTAAAAGAGAGATCGAAATGTAACAATATTTTGTCCGAGTGTCATTGCAATTACTTTACACATATTTAAGCATAATCATTTTTTCATTCAATTTTAACGCTATTGTCTGGGTCGACCTCTGGACCTTTCGCTTTTCTAACAGGTGTGCAAACCTCATGTCCTTGAATAACCTGATGGTAAATTTACTGGGACCTATGGCTACCTGTAAATACTACATAGAAAAATCCAATATTGTTACTGTAACATTTTACTCATATTGTACATTTTGTAAGTTGTTTCATGGCTTTTTGACAGTAATTTAAGTTTTCATTGAGCCTTCTTTGAACTATGAAGAATGAGATGATAAATTCACCCAAATTCATTCCTTTACCTTCTTGAATATTTATTATAAAGTGTTTAGGTAAATTGGAAAATATAAATTAATTTCAGGCTACAAAATGGGAACATACAGGATTAGTCACAATGAATTTGTGATATTGAAAATTATTCTACGAAATAATACAACGTGTCCTAGGAAAAACTATTATTTTTAATTGGCTAATTTTGGCCTGTTCGAAAGAAAAACTTCATATGTTATCAATCCGGACATATCTAACTGTTGTTGCCAGACGTAGTGAAGCCTTCAGTATGTTTTGAAAAGCATCCCAAATTTCCAAATAAAATGATGTTATATCGAGTTGTATTAAAAACTATCTCATCTATGTTAAGCAATATCACAACATGATTCTGGGAAGAAAACATTCTCATGCAACAACTCAAATTTGTTTTCCCTTAACATATTTGATTTTCCCCTCTCCAAAAGTGCATTGTGTTCTCTTTCTTTCATAAGGGCCTTCTTATCCGAATTCAGATTCATTACTTTCGTTGGCACGCCCTCTACTCTTATTTCTTTGCAACCTTCTCCGTCTTAATCCATAACCATTTTGCGCGTTCTTCCTGAAAAATAAATAAATACCAGGGAGAGCGAAAACTTGTCGAGAAGAAAAATAAATTTCTATGAAATCATCCGTCTCAGTACGCACCCAGAACTTGATAATAATCTTCGAGCATGGAGATTCAGGTAAGAAACAAATGTGCTGCATCTTTTTACTGAAGGAAAAGAGCGACGGATTGAAAGTGGGGGTGCAGGGTTTGGGGCAAAGCTGTCAAGCGTCAGACAAGATTGGGCCAATAATGAGACTTCGTCGGGGTCTCCTTTCCCTCATTTCCCTGCTCCTGGTCTCTGTTTACCTGTCTCCTGACGAAATCACACGTCAATCAGAACGCATTGCCTCGAGGCTGCAGACGGGTGTTCAGACTTAGCACATATATTAATAATCGACTGGATTTGGGCACTATCCACTCAGGACCAAGAATACTTCCCAAAGCACAAAATATCTGTAATTCCAATACCGTCTTATATTGCTTTTGAGGCATTTCATTTGCTATTTTACTAATATTAATACTTTTCGGGAGATTCAAATAAACTGATACGCTAATACACGGCTCCCTTAATCATCCTTTAGAAAGAGAAATCGTGAACACATTTAGAATACCACATTTCCTCGTTCATCAACTTTTCCTTCTTCAGTTTAATAAAGTTAAATGAATATATAACGTTTAATATATATATATATAGATATATATATCACTGTATATATATGTATATATATATGTATATGTATATATATGTATATAAATATGTATATACACAGCTCCCTTAATCATCCTTTAGAAAGAGAAATCGGGAACACATTTATAACGTCACATTTTCTCTTTCATTAAGTTTTCTTTCTTAAGTTTAATAAAGTTAAATGAATATATAATGTTTAATAACTATGCCTACATATATGAAATTAAAACAAAACCACAAACATAGAAAACTTTAGGTAGCAAATAAAAAAGAAAGAATAAGAGCTGTAAGAATAATTCAAAATACGTGTGCGTACTTAGATGCAGAACAAGTGTATTACAACAGATATTAATTTTCTCCGTTTAGAACAGAAATTATTTCCAATCACAACAGGATTTATATGCGGAAGTTTTCGGTTACTAATTTTAGTCAAAAGTTTTGCAATTTTATTACACAACACATTTAAAAAAATATTTTTTGAAAGATAAGGAATTGTGAATTACATTCTAGTATTTGTAATGAATATGTAGGTCAAGTTCTGATAATTTCAAGGGTTTATATCATAAGTTTGACTTTCCATACAGATTCCTTGCTGAATAAAGTTTAGGGGGCTATTTTTTACTTCCTTTGTGTCTTAATTTTTATTTAGATTAATTCTGTATGTTTTTCCTAGGCGATAACACAAAGGCACAAAAAAATTCTATTTACTTAAAAGGGTTCATTTCGCATCTTTGTATTTAGCGCTGAACTTTTAAAAAAATGTGCAATTTTCTGTTACGAAGCTACAAAGCTAAAACTATGCATAATTTTAGTAATTTGATAAATTATTCTGCGCTATACCTAGAGGGAAAATTTCAGCTATTAGTTGTATTCAACCTTAAAACATTTTTAAAAATTATCCATTTCTACTGCATTAGTATTGACAAAGTCCCATGTTATACAAACGACACTTTGCGCTTGTCGAAATTTGTCGAACAAAATAATGGAAAATAAGAGCCTGTTCAATAATAACAATGAAATAAGCCTCTGTTGTCAAGGAAACAAATGTTTACAACCTCTTTTTCAGATAAAATTAATAAGCACGAATTGATCAATCAAGTGGTTCTTTCTTATTTCTGAAATTATATGTTCTCCACTAAGCGAAACAAGATACCTTTTTGCCAAAGCAAAGTAAACATATGAACAATAACTCTTTACATGACGCAGGGCATATAAAGATTAAAAAGTTTCTGTTTTTAATATACTGACAAACAAATGAAATGATTACAATCAAAGTAATGTAGTTCATATGCATGATGATAGGAAAAAATATAAAAACTTGCTCCCTGTCGAGCTAAATGTTTGTAACTGAAAAAGAATATTTTATTCTGATATTAACCCTGATTGAAGTTCAGATGAAAGCTTCAAACTCGAACGAACAAATTAATTGGAACATGCGTAGTTTTATTAAATATATCATACAGCACTCGTATGATATATTTAATAAAATAGGGTTTATATATATATATATATATATATATATATATATATATATATATATATATATATATATATATATATATATATGTGTGTAACTTGTGTGTTTATCATTCCCAATTAAAATGTAAATCTATTCATTTGAGTAGAGGCCATTTTTGAAAATCTCTTAAAATATTTTATGTCCAAACATTGCAAGTATTTTTTGTCCAAACAATGGGGAATATGCTTATTTCTAAGATGCAAAGTAGAGAAGTGGTAAATAACTGCAGCTGTATAAATCTTCTTATTGAGTTTTCTACAGTGTATGAATAGCAAACATACAACGCAAGACTAAAACATAAGTGCATTTTTAAAAGAATCAATGAGAATATTGAAAGAATAGAACACTGAAAGATATAATTATTTGTATTTATGTGAAAACCCAAACTTGTGATTACGGAACAAATTAGGTCAGTTTGTAAAAACTTCCTCCTTATTATATGAATTGATAAAAGTACTATTAAACAGGAACACACTACTTCTTAAAATCCACAATATAAACAAAGGATTTTAAGAAGTTGTGGGAAGCTGTCTGCGTTCTTCACAAGTTTCTATAAATCTTAAAGCTACTATTGATTATACTAATAAAAAGATGTCTACATGCCATCCGAAAATCTCACGTAGTAGTTAAAATTACTGTATTTCCTTCCCCAAAAAGATCTTACATTTAGTAATCATGTAAGGGATAGAAAGTGCTTATAGCATTTTATACAGTGAATATAATTTTCAAGGAATAATATTTGCTTTTTTTATATATTCAAACACAGCTGGATGCTTTTTTGCAGCTTTTTAAGCAGTACTAAATCATTTAATTGATTTTTATTTTATTTTATAAAACATATGCAGTGAGATAACAGAATTTCAATTACAATGGTTTTTATATCTCTTTCCTGCAAACTATATATAGTATATAAACAACAATACTTTATTATAAAAAAATGATCTATATGTACGGATTTCCCCTCTTTTAGGGTGGGGATTAGTTTGAAATATTTATGTGGGAATTTTTTGAAATATGTATTAAGTGTAATATATTTATTTGATATATGAATGAGGAAGGTATGTTGAGAGCTTCATACATACGAAGGTGAAATCCCATTAAATTTTAATGGAAGTAAATGAAACATACGAAAATTTCTTCACAGAAAGCAGGTAGTTTTAAAAATGTGTTAGAAATGAACACACCCGTATGTATCCTTTTGTCAAACAATAATAATAACAGAATAATTTTTTTAAGTTTTGCATGTTTCGTAATTCAAATATATATAAAAAATGCATTAATTTTCTCTTCGTATTGTATTTCTCTCAAAAGAATGAACATGACCAGAAAAACTGTTTTTCGGCATTTTTCATTTTTTTTTACAAACTAACATTTAAAACGGAAGTAATTAGCTTTTTTATAAAATAAATAACAGCAATACGAAAGGAGAGTAACTTTCTCTAACAATTTTACATGTTTTTATTTATGTTGATATTTAAAAATCTGGGTGTGTAATTGACACAAATATATACATCCACTTAAACAAAAAAATAATACACTATTTTTACTAATATATATGAATTGCATGTTTTTAAATTTAAGTATCTCACGATAAAAACAACAGATTATTTTATTTACGTATTTTACTTTACTGAAACGTATTTATGCTTTTAGAACAACGGTTTTACTGTATTTTTTATACAAATTAAAAATAAAAAGTTCTGGCTTTTTTAGATATTAAGTTATTAAAATATGGAAAAAAGACAATCTTTCTCTGATATTTTCACATACCCTGTTATCGAAGTTAATTAAAAAAAATGGGTATATAATTAACACATGCATTTACATTTCTTGCAATAACAATTAAAAAATCTTTTCACTAATTTCTATGTCTTACATTTTTCTTAGTTCAAATATCTCAACAGACGAAATATCTCTGTATACGAAAATTTCAGAAATAGTTTTTCTAAAATCTGATCTATCAAAATAATAGATACTTAAAAAAAAGCATAACTTCTTAAGAAAGCAGTTGTAATGACAAAAGAGAAACCGTATATTACTCACTACGTGCATATTAGTGTTTTCAAAAACATTTTTCTATATGAGCTTCAGATACTTTTTCATAACGAATAACAAATTATTCGTGTAAGTATGGATGTACAATACAATATATTATTAATTAGCAGTGATAATACGGAAAGAGACAAAATTTTCTTTTATTGTCTATCATAAAAGATACGTGCTCATAATCAACGCATATATTCACTTCCCTTAATAAAACTATTATGATAATTATTTGTACTTATTTACATGTCTTAAGTGCTCTTTATACGTATATTTCTTCAGTTTGTTTAACAAAAATGAAATAGTGGTTTTTATCTAATTTTGTACTTTTTTGAAACGCATGTTTACTACTTTCATATCTCGTTGCAGTTTTCAAGAATCAAAATTGAAATTAAAAGTAACTGATTTAAGTAAAATTAGGATGAAATGATAAAAGAAATAAAAAAAACTTTCTCTGAAATTTTTACTTCTATAATTAATTAAATTTTTTGGTTTTTTTTTCAGCTGTGCGGTTATTTGCTGATACGCTAAGGCTAATCAAACCGGGACAAAATATAATCGACATAGATTTCAAAAAATGTCTGTAGGATTAACGTATACATTTGCAATTTTTATTAAAACAATAATTATAAAAAACTGAGAAACAGTGTTTTTTTAAATTATTACATGCCTCTCAATTCATTTATTTTCCCAACACTTACTAGAGAAACATATCGTTTACTTTTCAACAAATCGTACTTCATCTGTAATGTATGCGAACTACCGGTATACGCCAAATTATTTTCTTGTATTTTTTTCGATGAATACAAATTGAAAACGAGAGTAACTTGCTGTCCACTTTAAGTGCTTAGTGGCATAATGTGTAACTACCAATTCGTGAAGCATGAATGTGTTAAAAAACGTGGGCCAGAATTGGCTGTCGCATATAGGGTCAATTTTTTTTTCATTGTCGATCGTGCCGCTCGCCACAAAAGCCAGATTATAGCGTGAGACTAATAGGAGCATTTGAAGCGTGAGAAAATTGGTTTTCACGGCGGCGCCCTCTCTCCCCCTCCTCAGCGAGCAGCTCCCTCCACGGTATTCAACCAACGGGAAGATTACGTATTTAGGAATATTCGCATCTTAAGATAAGAAATCGGATTAAGGCTTGTTGGAGAACGTCTTCGCTTTGTCGCTGCCACTTGGAGAAATTGGTGTAAACTTTCCCTTGTGGTTGTGGACTTACGATCGAGGATAAATGCCAACATTTGTGTTATAAAAAATCCATTCAACGCGAGAAATGAGAATAATTTCAAACATAAATTTGGGGATACTGAATGAAAGGCATTATGAAGAGTGAAAGTTCTGTCTTTACCCTCAAAGTACTGGCAAAATTGCAAAATGGGAATATAGACCACATTCTGGTGCCTCGTGTTAATCTATATAATTCATTAAAATCTTTCATTTTGCCACTAGGATAATTTCTGATTTTTTTTTTACTGATATGTGTCGTTAAAACAATGTATAACAATTCTTGATCAAAATGTAAAAAGTAACATTAAAAAATTTTACGTTAAAGAGGTCAGTAATTATGCATCATGCTTTAAAAACTAGTTTTTTTTAAAGGAATCGGTAAAAAGTCTTTACAACTAACTGCTTCATAATACAACAAATAAATATTTCCATACAAGGAAATAATTGAAGATCCAGAATAAATATCAAATAAAGCTGCATCAAAAATTCCTTAACCGTGCTAAATATTCCCTGCAGGAATATATATAAATCGCCTAGTGTCAATGACTTCAAATAATTGGTGTTCCTGACCGTTTATTATGAATGAAATATCTTCATGGCTAAAGTACTCTTATATGTGATAGTTTCGAAGCAAGAAAGCATACTACTAAATATCCTCCCGTAATTCGGTTGTAATCGATTTTGTCAAATTAAATTTTAGTTTTTTAGAGACTTGTTGTTTAGAACTTTTCACTGTCTTTGATAATTTACAAAAGAGATAAAGGGAATTAAATTCAAGAGCATACAAAAGTTGAACATGTAATTTAGCAGTTATTTCGCTATCACCTGTTGATAAAGTTGGAATTTGCCTGTTTTCCTTCAGAAAAAAAAGTTAAAACATAAAATATAGAACAATCGACTTCAATCGATTTTTCATGCTTAGTTTTTTTTAAAAATAATTTTATGATGATCATTTTTAATATATATTTTTGTGAAAATCCATTTTAAAGCACACATACGAGTAAATCTTATATAAAATATTTTTTTGCCGATATAGAAAGAAAGATCTATAGCGAAAACTTACTCAGTTTTGAGGATATCAAAAATTCATTTTATAAAACTTTTATTGAAAAAAATGAGCTAATATTAAATGAAACGAAATAATTCAACCTATAGGTATTGATCCTATATGTGATTAAATCATTTAATAACTACTAAGAAATTAGTAGCTTAGAGTCCATAGGGAGAATTTGCGTTGGAGAAACAGATCATCTTCAGATCCATCATATATAGATCAAAAACACTAAATGAATAACATTAAGGTATGATTACTCTAGAATATTTTGTATAGAGCACCAGTATGATATACACAAGTTAATCTGATTTGCATTTATAAAATATCCAATTGTTAAAATGCAATTATCCAAGTAAATGTTAAAATAATATTTCTCAATTTATCTGCAAACAATCTCAATCATATTTTTCATATATAACTTTTTTTTTTAAATTGTCACAATGTTATGTTTTAATTTTAAATTGTATAAAACATTTTTTCTTTAGTGCAAAGTTTCTGAGATGTACTTTATAGCAAACTGACTTTACTATGGAATAAAAATGAAGTGATTTTATTTAAATATTTCAAACAGAAATTTATCAGCAACAAGACAGATGAAAATGTAGTTTATTAAATTTTTAGGTTAGTTTAAATTTAAACTAATATTTAATGTCTACGAACTTCGACCGTCTATTATTAATCTAATAATTTTACACTCTCAAATCTATTTATGTACTATTTTTACTCACACAGTTTGTAATGTTAGTTAAAAATGCATATATTTGCTTAACCGCTTTTCATTCTTCACTATATAGATAGCTTAAGTGTATTTCCCACGATTTCCATGACAACTAATTTCTTTCGAATTTTAACCGGCTATTTTCCCAGAAAGATCATGTCAGTGACTATATATAGCCTCCCAACCTCTTCCATTCTTACCCTTCGATGTTTGTATACATAGGCATAAACAAATAAAAACTCCAAAGGTGTCGCACTTGTTTACAAAACCAAACGAGCCGGTAAAAAATAGAACCCAAAGTTAGGCAGTCGTCAAAACGCAAGATCAGCAATGGGAATATATTTTTTTTTCGAACCATGGGGTCTCTCTTAAGACCCCTGGCTGCATTTTCCCGTACTAATCCCACTTGTTTAATCCCTTTCGTCTGAAATACGACGCACGACTCAAGAGAGGGGTCCGGCCGGATCTACAAAACAGGAAGCGATAAGGAATCATAAATTCAACAACTTTCGCTTTTGTGAACTAAACGGTGTAGCTTTCCGGCTTTTCTACGAGTGCTACGCGGACGACGTATTACGGTTCGACGCCCCACGGTGGGTGGATTACAGGAAATGATTACAAAGGTATTCGAACAAAATATTTTCGGTTAAAATCAAATGTTACCATAGACTACACCTAGTAAATGATCCAACTTTATATATATATATATATATATATATATATATATATATATATATATATATATATATATATATGGAAATAAATAAATAAATAAGTAAATTAAAACTATAAAAAAATATACGAAGGAATACGGAATAAATGAGTATTATGAACAAAACAAAATAGATTTAATTTTGTTACTTTTAAAAAACGTTTTTACTCTAAATTGTTTACGGACAGTGAAAAGTATAATTTTAAAAATATGTTTAAGAGGATTTCTCTCAATTCCAGATCATTCCACTTTTATATTTTTAATATTTAAAAAAAATTAAGCTTTTTCGTTTTATCTGTTTTACATATTGTAAAATCAAATTATTAAGGAAATTGTTTTCACAAGATATTGTGAAAATATACTGAATTCTGAAAATGGTATGAACGAATGCACAAAAAAATGTTCAATTAAAAGGATAAAGAAATAACAAAACTTCCTTTATATTTCTTAAATTTTCCATTTTCTTAAATTATGTTTACAGGAGTAGCTTACATGTTTTTAGGGTCAATTTTTCGATTAATTGTTTAACTTTTGACGGTCAAAAACTTGAAAGGTGATAATTTATGCAAAAATTCTTTTTTAAAAAGGAATTCCTTTACATTTTCACTTTTTTTTTGTCTTCTTTCACTCCAAAAGCCGTAACTCATTCTATTTAACTAATCCTACTGGCTGTATGAAAAAAAAATCAAATCATCTTTTAAATACCTGTTCAATTTTAGATTTATAAACATAGGGATATTAAAGTACTTATAGTAAGAAAAGTTGCTTTAATGACTTAAACATTAAAAAATGTATGACAATAAAGAAAATTTTTCCGCATTTGTAACTATTGAATTTTCTCAAAACATTAGCCCAACTTACCAGATATTTCATAGAATATTTTTTGGAAAAGATAAAAAAAAAATCGATAAATTCCTTGTATTTCTTTATATTATGGGTGTCAAGTCCCTTTAGTAACACTGAGCTTAAGAATTTATATGATAAAATTTTGTTTTATATAAAAAATAGGTATAGCTGCTAATTAAATGAAAATTTCCTTTCATTTTTATACTTTACATATCATAATCCCATCAGTTCTACTTTACGTTTCAAAAATACAAGCAAAAAGATAAGAAAATATTATATTAGCATGAAAAAAAAATGTATGGAACACAGACTCAAAAGAGGGGTCTGTTGCTAAAAGAGATACATCTCCAACGTATCCAACAGCCATGGACCTATGTTTCGTACTTATTACTGGTGACTGACAAGTGCAGTCAAGCAGCCTACAAAGGATAGAACTGCGGTAATGCACGGTAGAACTGCATGAATTGGGGTGTTAAATTTAAAACACTTGAAGATGAAAAAATTGCATGGAATAAGAGAGATCTCTTATGCAAAGACAAACAGCTCTGGCTTTTCCAGCAGCCCTGGACCTATTTTTTCCTCTAATGTTAGAGCTTGATACTTACTGCATTTTTAACGATGCAGATAGTAGCTATTTGAGCTATTTAAGCATCAACGTACCAGCAACGTACCAGCAACGTACCAGCAACGATGCAGATAGTAGCTATTTGAGCTATTTAAGCATCAACGTACCAGCAATGTATTACAGGCCTACGGATTTCATGGGCAATATGGATCGAAGATTCTAAAAAATGATGGAGCAAATTGCAACAAAAGCTAGCGAGACTTACTTTTAGAATCCAGATTGAAATATTGCAGATGGGAATAATTACTTTCAGGTTCGAATCTCTCATACGAGCAACATAAATTGGCAGAAGAATCGGAAAAGTTCTGTGGCACTTTCAAGACAGAAAGTGAAAGATTTTGAACACACTTATTACCTTAGAAGAAACATAGACTGATGATTTCAAACTAGACCTGAAATATTGTAAAGTTTTGTCTGAAAAAACACTCATTTTGGGATGATTATCACACATGAAACTGAATGAGAATGCATTTCCTCCCTTTTAGGAAGTTGTCGAAACTATTTCACCGGTAACACTTCTCAAATATTGAGTCATTAAGGTGACTCGAATAATTAATACCACCAGTCGTCAAGTCATTTAGACTCAAGTATTGAGCACCTGGAGTAGAAGAAAAGGATTTTTAGATTCAAATCTGTAAATTTATTTTAAGAAATTTTTTTTTTCTCAACAATTCTATGCATGAAAAACTTTTGAAATTAATCTCATGTTATACTCCCAACAAGAAAATACCAGGAGTTTTTTTGGTAGTTAAATATCGAGAAAAGAGGGAAAGATATTTTACTGGAACATAGTTAATTGTTCTGTTCTTCTAATTTGATATATCGTAATCTTACTTAATTGAATACGCGTTTTCATTAGAACAACATTAGGCAGTTCAATACTAGGAAAATGTTACATGATTAAACAGACGCTTACAATTTATTTAGATTTTACTAGACTTTCAAAATATTTACTTTATATGTTAATCAGTTCTTTCCTATTTACACAGAAAACTTTCTTATTTTGTAATTAGGAATTTCTTTCAACTCTAACGAAACTGCAATTTGCAAATACATATAATTTTATTCACTACTATTTCCTCTCTCAAGGAGACCAAACAAGGTACACAAATATCAAATAAAAGGACATTTTTAATTTTTTTCCTATAGCTGGCTTAATAGTTTGAGTGTCCAAATTTTAAGTATTTATAAAATCGTGGGGCTTTTCCTTGTATGATAATTAAATTTTCAACTAATTGCGTATAAATTTTTTGCAAGATTTTATTCATTTATAACATCTGAAATATACCTATTTAATTTAAGCTATTGACATATGAAACAATCCTCGGAAATCCCACTTCAAAAAATTTATGCATTATTTTAATCATTCTTAAGGATAGAAACCCATTTGTGTATACAGAATGAACTATCGTTTAGATTTTGAAACTCCTTAAAACATTAATTAAATACTAGTAAAATGAACAAATCAAGTTTGTTATTTTAATGTGTAATAGTACCATTACCCAAAATTAATTTCATAATTTGAACATCCCTCCATGGCCTGATCTTGAAAATAGCCTGGGCACTGCATTGATATGTAGTTTTTTTTTTTTTGGCTGCACTTCATAGAGAATTACTTAAAAACATAAGTTATGATCCAAAGGAAAATATTAAATTTAAAAAAAATTTATTGAATTATTTTACGCCTGGAAAATATGACTTACACGTAAATTAGTGCGTCATTTACGTACATCACTCTGAAAATATGAGAAGTATCTTCATTTAATTTACTCTAGTAATTTCTGATAGTTATTTTATTTGGCCTATCATTTTCTATTCATATTCGCCCTTAAGAATATATCTGAATATGAGTTTGCCGAAAAAAGAGCTAAATGAGAAAGTTCTTTGTGAACATTCTTTGGGCAGCATTACTATTATTAATATTTTTTTCTATACAGTTTCTTTTTCCATCGCTAAATTGCATTCGTATGATTGTAAAAAAAGTATCTGGAGGAAAGAATGATAGCTTATATTAATTTAATATTTTACACACATTATCTTTTCTGTCAAAAAGAGAACAGGATGTTTTCAGTGTTATCTTCATAATCAATATATACGAGGGAGTATTCATCTAAGAAAACATTAGAATAAAATTAAATACTTTTATTCTTTAAAAGTACACTTTTCAATGCATATAATATTTAAATAAAAAAAGGTTAATTTTTATCCCACTTTGGTTTGAAATTTACAGTAGGAGACCAAAAAACTGTTAATCCCAATAGAGCTAAATTAATTGTAATATTTTGATCGATATCCATTCCTAAAATCACTGAATTTTAATTAACGACACTGAATAAAAGTAACATATAAACATTTAAAGTTAACGTCATATAGAAACTCCAATAATTCAGTAATATATGATAGAAATTAATATTACATAGCAAAATGAGGGCAGGAAGCAAGATGCATATAAAGATAGAATCACATGTAATTTCATAAGTCTTCCATAATTACAATACAAAATTCAAGTTTTAAACTACTAAATACCTACCTATATGTGGTTTCTCAATATAAATATTCCTTTTCCATAGGATATGTTTTTAGACTCGAAATATAAAACTGATAGAAGAAATGAGTAGGAAAAAAATCGTAGGAATCTGAAAAGTGTGATTTCACTTCCTTTTAGGAGAAAGTCAGTTGTTTTCGTACACCAAGAAATGAATGCATAAAACAAGAGACATATCAAACTAAGATCAATCTATATTGTTTCCTTAGTTCTTTAGGTTAATACTTCCATTCAGTTATACAACTGCTAAATACCTACATTACATGATTATACATATCTGTTAAAGAATGTGCCAAAGAATCTGTTAAAAGAATGTGCCAAACTTAGGTTCAACTGGCATTCTTTTGTTTCCACTGCGAATTGAAGACAGAAAATGACGAAACATAAAGCTGCTAAATACCTGTATGCGTGTGTAATCCATCCTTATGCGAGTCTGAAATGACTCCTCGGTCATCGTATGTGGCCACAAGTAAGAGGCTCCACTCCCGGCCTCCCATCCTGAATATCTACGGGCACCACCAGAGCCGTCGCCCTCGTATTTAAAGGAGACCTCCTGCTCAAACTGTTTGTTCCTTCCATAGCAAATGTTTAACCTGCGCTCAGTCTATAGAAACAGATGAATATCTCGTTTTATTGATCTAGTTTTCGTGTTGACGGGGGAAAAAGAGTCGCCCCGTCCATTGACAAACCACCTTATTTGTTCTCAGTAATGCTATTTGTCCAACTTTTTTATTCTGCACTTAGAAGTGTCATTATTCTAAAAGAGGTTTCATTTATTCATGAAGCTGCTACTGAAAAGGGGTATTTGCTCTGTTTTCAGCTATCTCTCTTACATCCCGTTTTCACACTTTTCTTTTTTAATAAGAAAGCTTTCATTGACAATTGTGTCTTCGCCTGATTCGGTGAGTAGTCTCGACTCGTGACTGTAAGAATATTCAAAATAATATTTGATTTCAAATAGAAACGTTCGTTTAAAAAAGACTTCCTGGATATATGTATTATGATGGGGGATGTATATTATTCTAAAAGAAAGTATATAAATTTACTGATAATACTATCGGAATTTCAATTTCATTAATACCATTTCTATAAAATGGTTATTTTTTTAAATATAGCTGAGAACTATATGACAACATGGTCAAGATATAAGTAATCTGATGATATACGTATGAGCTAATTTTTAATTAGCAATATAATTATTTTCATTATCTTACAAATAGTCTAGTGAAATTCATAATACAGATAGCTTAATTATCATTCGTCATTTGAGGGGGTGAAAGGCAAAGTGGTGTAAGTCAGTAAGTCAAGTGGTGTAAGTCAAAAGCATTTTATTGCAAAAGCTACAAAAATTCCACTATAAATTGAACAAATTATAATTCCTAATAATTATTATAATACTGCAAATAATAATTATTTGCGATTCTACTATAAATTGAACATGGAGATTATATTTTTGCCCTCAAATAAAAAAAAGTTGAAAATGTGACTTACACCACTTTGCCTTTCACCGCCTCATTTATTAAAATGTTAGAGGTAAATATGTTGCATAATCAAAAAGTCTTCAATTTTTCAAAAATTTAGGAATGCAAATTATGCATTTGATAATAACGGTAAAGCATTGATTTGACTTCCTTTCTTTTCTGACAGTTCAGACAAATTTTATACTTAAAAAAAATTATTTCATTAATATGACAGCTCATCTGTAAAAAACTGATGGTAAATTATGATGATATTCTCATCAAGGAAATTTTTACTTTTACTATCATGAAATTTGTATTTACAATATTGTTTTTCTTGTATTATTGTTAAATAATTGAAATTACTATTTTAGAATATAATTTCAAGCATACAAACATAGTTCTATATATTTACATACACGCTGAAATAGATATATAAATTTATAAATAATTAAGTTGAATCAAATTGAAAAAAGCGCCATGGTGTCTTGATTAGTTTAATAATACAGTTGAAAATTACACCAAGAATGATTATAGAAATGTATCAGTTACTGTGAAAATGGATATTTGTTGTTAGAAGATTGTAAATTAAACGGAAGTGTTTAGTATTCAAAGAAACAGGGATATTAGAATATAGTTTTTAAAAACATTGAACAAATTAAAATCCCTCCCTCTAATTACTTCATATCATTGGTTCCAAGTTACAAAAATGCAAATTTTCTTGAGGAAGCCTTGTATAACTTTCAATAATGTGCAGTCTATTGCTAAAAAACGTTTTGTGTTCTTAAGGTATCACACAAAATTTACATTTTAGTTTTAAATAAAAAAAAGATTTTCTAAAAGTTTGCAAAACTTAATATTAAACATATTTTTTCACAAGTTTTCTAAAACTTAGCAAATTTGTATCGCTGAATGATAATATTATTTCATATTAGGTAGGTTGAAGGACACACATATAAAAGCCTCGAAGTCTGTTGAGCCCATTCTTCAAATAGACTATATAATATTTAAGAGAGCAGATTTCTTCCTTCACCGTACATCAAATTATGCAGAAAAATTTGCGAATGAAACTTGGAAGTGAGACAGGACACTGGTGATATTCAAAACCATGAAGTTCAGTGTGTACTAGAAACAATTTAGAAAGCTTTGGTTATTCTTGGTTTTATTGAGCTATTATGAATTTACTTGTTTCGTGTTTATTGTAACACAAAAATTTAGGTTCAAGATACCCCTCTCTCCAACGAGGTTTATATTTAGATCATGTCAAACGAAGGCATAGCTGTAAAAAAAATTCAATAGCAACATACAAAACAGAAAAAATATATATATTTATCTTATAAAAATACAGATGGTTAGGAAAATACCGCCTAATAAAGCGCGTGCTCTGCGGCGTATGCAAATCAGGATAACGACGTCATGATTCGACGACTGCTAGCAAAGGAATATGATATGGGAAAGTAAGAATATCAGCTATAACGCAGTAGCAGTACTGTTGATACAGAATTAGCTGTTGTGAAAAATGTCAGGAACTAAAATTAGATAGAAATTAGTAGTGTATCATGAAGTTCAGTATCAAAGATTATGACACATTACAGAAATGAACAAGGCCTCTAAACACAAAAGGGTTGGACGTCAGAGGAAGATATTAGCGAGGGAAAGGCAGGACTTAGTACAGATTTTATGACAGAAAAATAAGACTATAGTACAGGCAATAACAGCAGAGGTGATTAGGAGTCGTAATGATCCTGTCTCAGTAAATGGAGTTCGTTGGAAGCTACTTAAGCTGGTATTTATGATCTTTCTGCCGTTCCGAAGCCACGCATTACTGATACTAGTGCAAGAAAACGCATCAGATGAGGCCACGTACATAAAGCTGGTTTTCAAATGATTGGCAGCGTGTCATTTGGCAGGATGAATCAAGTTTCCCATCGTTTCCTAGCACTGGTAGAGAATACGTTTGGCGATCAATCTCCGAAGCATTTGGTCGCGACTGCTTCATGCTTACTGTCATGTACGACGGTAAGGATTAAGACATCAGCGTTAAAGATTCCGTTGTCGCTGATCGGTACAGATTTGGTTAAAATGTTCCGATGCTGACTCTCACGGATTCTAAGTAAACAGGCCGTATCTCTCTGACGCTGTGGAGTGCTCCATCTCTTGGACTTGTCGCATGGGGAGTCTACGAAACTACTTTGGCGGACCACATGCATCCTATGGTGCACTCGTTATTCCTTATTGGCTGTCCGTGTTTCGGAGACAATAAAGCCCCCGTGTATCGTATGAAAAATGTCAACATATGATTTGAAGACCATGAGGGTGGGGCATTTATTCTGGCCACGTCAATCGCCCGGCTAAACGTTCTTGAACATTTGAGGGAACAGTTGGAGAGAAACGTTCGATCCCGTTCTTCTCCCATCATCACGGGACTGCTAGGACAAAAACAGTATAAATAGTATCACTGGTATTATTACAGGATGAATGACACCAAATTCCAATATTATGTACAAGACATATCACTATATTCCATATGGAATTCATTTCAATTTGCAAGTCAAAGGTGGACTTTGAGTTTATTAATGAAAGGTTCTGCAGAAATGGTCAGAGTTCCAATTATTTTGATAATCCCTTGTATATAGCAAATAATTTCTATTTAAATTAAGATACCTGTGCTGCAGCAGGGAGGCACATTGTTGCAGACTTTAGGTAAAACTTACCTTTTTAAAATTTGATCCAAGCGACATAAATAAGAGTAACCGCAATTTGCGAAGAGAATCCACATGTTTTACTGTCTGATACGTGTTTTGTGTTTTATATTCATCATGAATCCTAATAAAATAAGCTGCTACATTTTTTAAAAATTAATACCAGCTTGGGATTATTTTATCTACTCTCGTTACTAGAAAAAAGGACTAACACCTGTAGAATTAACACCCATGAAGATAATAGTTTAAGAGACACGTTCAGTGTCTCTAATCTGCTACTGTTATTTCTCAATATTATTGTCAGGATTTAATCTTGTTAATTGGAAGGTCTTTGAGCAATACTCTGCGAATTTCTTAGTCATAAAAATTATGGGACAAATAATACAGGAGGGAATATTTCGCACTAGATCCCTTCCCTTTGAATCTAACATACCACTAACATTTTCAGTCTACCTTTCTTAAGTTAAGTTTTATCAAATTTTAACTTCCATTTTGATTGAAGTGATTCCTCGGGCTCCCTGTGGTTTGCGGGACATGGGTTGAGAACTCCTATGATAGAGCTGTATCTTCAACCTGTATCGTAGCGTTCTCAATTGATATGCATTCGCTTCTATTAAAACTATTCGATTTCAGAACATATCTAATGGGTAGTAATGAAGTTTTTTCTGAATATGAAGATTAATAAAGGGTAAATTATGGCGACGAATGAAGTAAATGCTAATCGTTATACTAAACTAGTTATAGTGTTGATATGAAGAATTTATTATAGGAAATTTAGTCCCAAAATTGGTGAAACAGGTAAAAAAATAGAAAAAAACTTAATAAATTCCTTATTAGTAACTGTATATTAAATTTAAATTAGCATAATTTATCGCCAGTTATGGGGAATTCCTTGAGGTTTTTCTATTCCCTAATTATCAATTATTGAACGATATTGGCAGCTTACTAGGAATCCATAATACACTTCCATTGCACCATTGGTAATACATTATTCCCTCTATCATTGGTAAAACAATATTACCGGTATCATTTGTAATATATTATGCATTGCATCGATGGTAATACAAAATCAGATACATATTTTCAGTGTATCATTGGTTTCTACCAAACCATTTACTGTTTAATGAAAATTAAAAATTTTGAAAGCGAAAAATCGATAGAGGGTCTGCACACCCACACAAAATAACTGAAATCGATGAACATCAGAGCTGATGTCACAAAGAATAAATATTTGACATGCTATTTTTTTTGTGCTTTTCGAAGAAATAAGCCCATATCGCTTACGATAAATATTCGTATTTGAAAGGATGTATTTTTGCATAACATTCCCATACTTCTTTGTCGATTTCTCAATAATATTCTGGCAGTTTCAAGCATTAACGTTGTTGATATATCATAAAATAAGTTTGAGATTCAAACTGGGGTTTTAAATTTAGTAGACGCGACAGTTAACTACGGAGTAAACAAAACGATCATTTGATGGAAATTATAGTCTCTCAATTGTGATGGGAACTGATTTTGAGAATATCTAATTATGGTTAAAACTTTATTTAAAATGACGCTATTTACGTGTATGATTGAGTGACTCCATACAAGAGAATATTTGTAAATATAAACCCTGTCTGAATCGCTGTAAATAATGAAAACAAACATTATATAAATGAGTAAACAATCATGTACGTAGTTTCAGGTATAAGTGTAGATTTAGAGCATAGACTGCTCTGCGTATACGCATGTGCGGGCTCTCTCACTCCCGTCTCATTTGAATAGGGTCTCAAGTGAGTAAACGTTTGCGTTGAACTACAGCTGATTAAATATATCCCTTGACGGATAGCTCCCTACAGATAGACTAAAATGCATTGCTTGGGTCTCGTACTCTTTTGTATTTAAACAGAACCACATTTTCTCTACAAAGAGTCCTCACTTTAAAAGGTAGTAAAAATATTATAGTATTATTTTATCGCAAAGGTTGTGTTCTCAGTCATATACCATCTGAAACATTCCCGGTGTTTACGAGAATGTAAATGATGGAATGAATAAATTTTATACCCATAATGGTGATCACTGTCTGTAACAACGTTTACAACCAATGTTATCACGAAAAAGGAGAGCTTTTTTAGTATTGTGTTTGTATTTTTCTTTTACACTACAGTAATAAAAGGAATTAAGGCCATTTGGTCAAATAAGCCATCATAATGTATTTTTTAACTGAAGTCAATTTTATGTCACGAAAACAATGGATTTGCATCACCTTGATAAAAATAGAATAAAAAATATATCCATAAAAAGAGAGGAGTGAGAACGACATCTTCTATAACCTTTTAAATTCTGTATCAGAAACTTTGGATTCATTACACATAATATCTGGAAAATTAACATACAGGGAAAATATTTCAGCTTTGTTCTAATACTTAAGGATATATTAAAAAAAATCTGCAGAATTTTTATACAAAAGTTTCAAAACCTAAATTCATTTTGAAATAGGCCAAATTCGTCTGTGAAGAGTTGCTATGTGAGAATAAGTGTTTTAAGTTTTCCCTGAACCGATGTTTCAACTCAAAAACAATGAGCTTCGACTGAAGGTATATTATCAGTACATGACTTCTGTGTGATGGCCAATAATCTTGAATGAAAGTATTCTTTATATTGTTTTACTAAATACATATTTTTTCAATTTCATAAGTAATCTATATATTTAAGTTGCTAAGCCGATTTTTTGGGCAGTCAGTGAGAGAAAACTACTGCATCAATTTACTTCATATTAGTCTTAAACGAAAGATTGTAATCTGTAGATTTGTCAAATTTGGTTTTTGTTACCGCAATTTCTATTAATTAGCGATAATTTACAATTAAAAATTTATTTCTGCGTATGCTCAGCGGCATGTTTAAATCTAGCTTTAGAAACTCTCTGTTTCTGCGCATGTTCAGTGACATGTTTTAATGATAAACACGTTTATTCCAAAGAGTCTCACTAGATCTCTCTCTGCCATTTTTATTTTTATGATAATTTTGTTTCTGGAATGTAAGATAAAACTTGATGGAAAATGTTTAATTCGGGCTGTTCAATGAGCGATAATTTACAATAAAAAAATTGTTTTCGGCGCATGCCCAACGACATTTTTAAATCTGGCTTTAGATACTCACTAAGCACGAGGCCGCTTAAACACATTAATTTGTTTCTGCGCATTATGATTTTCAACATTTGGCAATGATGTGTTGAGTATAATTTGTGTATTAGTACATTTATTTACTATCTAGCCATCATGTTTTGACGGGTACCAACTAGTAGAAATCTTATTTTGCTACCATTTCGCGGCAGTTTATGTAAAAAGTCAATTTATTTATTCATATTAGGAGTGAGGGAAATATTTCAGGTTTAAAGAAGAATAAATGTAGATATAAAAATATTTAGGTACACTTTAAGGTTCATTAAAGAATCCAAATATAGATAGTGGAAAAATCATCCAATATTTCATTTTAAGGAGAAAGAAAAGCATGAGTATAAGAAGTAAAGCACACATTTTTAATTTAAATTATCAGGTATCAGTTTCATTAACGATGAATAATTTGGACATTAGCGAGAAAATTAAACAAATTACCATTTCCTTTGCTCAATGGAGAATAGATTTTTCTAAACTGCAAAATTTTACTGCGTAAATCAGACGTGATTATTTCACAGCATTCACGATAAGTCATCTGCAGCCTGTAACTAGCTCTGTTACTTCGTATTTTTTATTATAAGGAACTTGAAGTATAATTGAAGTAGGAATGCTTTAGTTTGTTATTCATTTCGGTAGTGCAGCCCAAGAGTCAAAAATACTACGTACAGAAATCATTTCCATCGGAAATAAATCAACTATTCAGTATTTCAAAGCATTACCTTAATGTCACGTTATTAGAACAGTCTTTATTATTTCACAGTGTCTAATTTAATCCCATGATAGATTTCTCTGTTAGCTGATTTAAAAAAAAATTTTTTTTCCATTGTGGATCATTAAAATGGGTTACTTAACTGTAATGAGTACAGCTACTAATCGGCAGTAATACTTCGTAGTTTGTGCTCTATAAGACATTTACCGTGGATGCCTTTTGTAAGGCTGGGACGGGTCATAATCAATCTATAAAACATTAAGACAAAAAATAATACAAATTTGGGAAATAGGACAAATTCATCTCATTGGTTATTTGAAACATAAGATTAAAATGACTGATAAAGGAATCATTTTCCGAGGAATTAAAGGTCAAAATTACTTTTGGTCATTTTGTTTGCCAATGCAGGGCACTTGTCCAATAAGACATTTGCACTTAATCACGCGAGAATCGTTGCTTGTTTTCAACGGAGGGGGGGGGGGGGGGGTACCTTATAGGTGAACCAACACTATCACCTGGTGCCACCTCAATTGTGACTGAGCACCACCAGGGGCGACTTCTTGGGGATCGTACCTTCTTCCACCCTCTCTGACCTCATATAAAGACTTTCCAGCCTACGAATTTAACGTGCCCATATCCCACATAAACACTAAGGTATTTAATGGCGTCATTGGGATTTGAACAGTTCAAAGCCCAATGCGCTACCACTACGCTACCTGGGGCCCACTTTTCGTCATTTTAATAATATTAAAACAATTATAGATAAAGAGAACAATCTAGATATTTGGGGGGGGGGGTCTTTAATTTATCCTGAGGATAGAAAGTAGACACCTATATTTATACAGTATTTCAAATTGAGTATGTCCCGTTTCACCGATAACCAAGGATACATGCTATAATTAATGCATGGTTTCTAAATTTAGCTGGATTACTCACATAATCACTTACACATAAACCCTAAGCATTTGGCTTTTCAATATCCCCACATTTTTTTGTGTACATTAAAATTTTTAAGCAAAGAAGAATTGTCACATTCTGAAAAAAAAAATTATTCGAAATCTTGTCTATTTACATTTAGTTAATATTTGCTCAAAAATGAAGTAAACAATAAAAAAAAATATATCGAGTGCTTGGTTTTGTCTATAAAAAAATCATGCTTCACAAAACAAACAAATTCGATTTACTTAAACGTTTGCAGTAAAATTGTTGTAAAGTCATTTAAGCCTTTTCTTTCTTGCTTTATGATCTAGCCATTATTAAATTTAACCTAATTTCTTGTAGTTTATTTAAATGAGATTATATAAACAGCGTACTTAAAATAATTAATAAAATAGTGAAAGTCAATATATTGTTTTCTACCATTCTTAAAAAATATTCATTCTTGCTTAGCAAATAAAAATCTTAATTTCTGTTTTATGACCAAATACTGACACACACACGCACTCGTATGTATTTAGATATAATCAAATGAAGAAAAAACAAAGAAATTAAGACTGAAGTAGCTTTTAGAAAAGTTTATTGGTACTTGCTTTTCTTTCTCAATTCCATCAGGGGCTTTTAGCTAAGGATCTCAATTTTAGTTTTGGTTCTTTTTTTCAAGGAGGGAGGGGGGGGGGGGAATGTAGAGTGAAATAGTCTGTTGAGGTTAAAAATTAGATTATTCAGAAACACGTCATCCTGTTAATTAGTAACATTAGCATTCGACTTTTCCAATAGTTCCTTCCTTCGTTTCTTTAAAATAGATCACCTTTCTACCAATAATTATTATGGTTTGGTGCTGTATTTGATGCATGCCTTTATAAGTAAATTGAATATGATTCAGCTAAAAGCTTGATTCCTTTTTTATAGGATTTAAAAGCTTTCTCGACCCACTGTTTACATTTGATCTTTTCAACTTATATAACATTGAAATGAATATTACTGACTACATACCCGCAACGTTGCACTAGATTACAAAAAATAAAGCTGTTGATACGCTTTTATATCTTTAAAAAAAAACGCTCCTACAGCACATGCCAGTCAATATCGGAAATCTCTGTATAGCGCTGTCCATTCCAAAGCAGGCCCATCATCCACTTCTTCAACTACATTTGACGTAACAAAATCGGAGTCAAAGACTGCATAACGATGCGAAGGTAGGATATGATAATGGAGTTGAATGCCATTGGATCGAGTTTTTAATGACTCATAGTTTGGTACCACGTCACGTGATGACAGAAATTGAGTATTTCACGTTTCCCAAATAACCAAGGATACATGCTATAGTACATGCTTTCTAAATGTTTTCTAAATGTAGCTGGATTACTCATATGATCAATTAGATATAATACCTAAACATTTGGCTTTTCAATTTCCTCTTGCTCACAATATTTATGTACGTTAAAATTTTTAATCAAAGAAGTATTGGTTCATTCTTAAAAAAAAACCCAGAAAACTTATATAAGTAACTTCTTTTATAATGTTTATTTACATTTAGTTAACAGTTACTGAAAAATGAAGCAAACAATTGAAAACTCTGCGGCGCAGCATAGAGGTCAACAAAACCCTTTGGAATAGGATTATGAACTGATAGCCCCTGCCTTTGCCCCTTCCGGTTGCAACATTTAACAGAATTTCAAACTCCTCATATATGAATTTATTTCCAAACAATATCTGTCATCAACGTAAGTATAAACTTTAAGTAATGAAATAAGTGTACACCTTTTTTTTCCCATCAGAAGCGTCTGATTTTAAAGACAGCTGATCTGACTCTGTAAAATTAATCTTATGTCTGTAAACCAGACGTAAGATAGTTATCAATCGTCAGCATAAACTGTCAGAAAAATGTCTTAAAAAAATAAATCTTCACAGATTTGCTAAGAATTATAAATAGGAATTGCTGATATGTCAATAAAATACACTGCTGTCCACCCAAATTGCAACACCAAGAAAGACAAGAGATATCACAACAAAATTTATTTTGTAGATAACATGTTGACCAAGTATCAAATGATTAAATTTATAGACTTCTGTGAAGTGTGGTTCCTGCCAAAATCAGTAGCCAGAGTAGCCGCCATTGTTGGAGATCACCGCTGCCACAAGCCTCGGCATTGATTAAAAGAGACTTTGGATGAGTTCTTGGGGTACAGCAGACCAAGCAGCTTCCACACGTTGCCAAAGTTGATCTGCTGTAGCAGCTGGGGATGGAATCTGGGTCAATCGTAGAGCAACTATGGACCACATGTTTTCTATCGGCGAAAGATCCGGAGAGCGAGGCGGCCAGGTAAGCAATTCAATCTGGCGATTGACGAAGAACCGTTGGACAATGCGTGCCACATGTGGTCGCGCACAGGCCCAGATTTCCGCATGGGCAAGTGGGGCACTTGCCCAGGGCCCCCAAAATTATGGGGCCCACCTAATTTAATATTAAATTTTACATATTTTTGAAAATGATGTTTTTTGGTTTATACAGTAAATAGGGGCAGTGGGAGATACAGAAAAAAATCCTGGGTGGGGCACAGTGTACCCACTATAGCAAAAGCATACTTACATCCATAAGAGTTTCTCGTTTATTTATTTCATTTTTTTTTGGGGGGGGGGGATGTAATAACTTCAGACTGAGTTATTTTGAATTTCAAAAGAAAATTTCATGAATTTATTAACATTAAAAATAAATTAATAAATTAACTCTTATTATTATTATTACAATTATTTTTCAAATTTTTGACTTGTTGGTCGAAAATTTTTTGAATTTCCGGTCCCAACTTATGGGGAACCTGGGTGAGTGTCCCACATGATCATGTGGAAATCAGGTCCGGGAGGGGGGGGCATGTACTCCCCTCTGGATCTGTCCTTGGAGTGGGACCCCAAAATCTGATTTGCCCAGGGCCCCATTCGGTCAAAGTCGGGCTCTGGTCGCGCATTATCCTGTTGAAATATGGCTGTGGGCAAGCCCTGAAGGTAAGGAAGGACAACTGGCTCCAACACCTCGGAGATGTAGCGCTGGTTGTTTAAAGTACCGGCAATGCGTACTAGAGGTGTGCGAGAGGGATATCCAATACTGCCCAATACCATAATACCCGGTGCAGGACCAGTGTGGCGGTGCATAACGCAGCTGTTCAGCATCCTCTCTTCACGGTGTCTCCAGACTCGAATGCGACCATCGTGGTGTTGCAGACAGAAGCGTGACTCGTCAGTAAAGACAATTTCATTCCATTCTGCCGTCCACATCCTCCTGTCATCGCACCATTGGCGGCGGAGACATCTGTGGTTCTGCGTCAAGGGTACACAAAGCAACGAACGTCTTGCGGACAGACCACTCTGCTGTAAACGGCGTCGAATGGTACGCGCAGACACTGGATGATGCGTTACAGACTGCATGTGCTGTGCTATGGTTCGTGATGTGACTGAGCGATCCGTCACTGCCATAAGCACAATTTGCCTGTCATCTCGTGAAGTGGTGTGCTGAGGTGGATGCGATCGAACACGCCGGTCCGTCGTACCCTCCTGCATCCAACGATCACATATCCGCATTACAGTTGTTTGGTTTCGTCCAACACGACTACCGATTTCCCTGAAAGATAATCCACAATCTCGGTAGGCCACTATCCTTCCTCTGTCGAACTCGGATACTTGATCAAAAGATGATCGCTGTTTTCGACGAGGCATAATTGATCGTTTTTTTTGGAAAAACCACAAGAAAAACACAATTGCCGAACTTGAAATCGTCGAAATCTCCAAGCCTTAAATAGCGCTTTGAAGTGGCGCCACAGGTGCGCTTGATGTGCGTCTGCGCTGAAATTCTAATCATTTGCATATCTCACCTCCGCTAATGCATGTTGTAAATTTCATGTTATTTGCATGTTTCCTTCAGGGTGTTGCATTTACAGTGGCCAGCAGTGTAATTATGATGAACTGTGCAATTATCACCTTGGTTGTATTATATCATTCATAAGTTAATATTTAAGTTGTTTTATTTCAAAGCATAGAACAATCTTGATGCTTGAAAAAAATTGAGATAAAATTGAGTACTTTGAAACATTTGGTGTTGTTATTATTTTAGTCGAGGGGATCCGGATGACCTGATTCGTACCACCTTTATACAAATGTATGAAGTATGCTCGTGAAATAAAAAAATCGATAAAAACTATACATTTTCTAGTTCTCTCTTTTAAACATGAGTATTACAATTTGTCAGCACACACATTTTGTTCTTAAAAGATGGTAAAATAGTATTTGAGAAAAAAAATTCTCATAATAACTGCGCTAAGTTACAGAAAAGGAAAGACCGAAAATATTGCTATTGGCCAAATACAGCTTTTCATTTGAGCAATAAAAAATGCTCTTAAGCAAATATTACCGAGCTTCTCTTAATATTTAAGTTTAAAGTAATAATCTCTGTTTAAAATAAATTCAGTGGTTAAAAGGTTTGTGAAAGGAAAAACGCAATCACCTCAAAGTACTCCTTAACCTTCTAAGAAAATACGCATATTTCACTACAGCCATTAAACATAAAAAAATAGGGCCTCATAAAAAGGAGGAAGTGCGGTAACATGAAAAGATGACTGGCGTTACACAAGGGACATTTGACTCTTTCGTTCGCACTCTTCCCTCCTACGCACCACACTTTTCAAACTTGGGGCGATTTTACAAATTGGGAAAATTTCCTGGAAGCGGCTTTGTTCGAAACTCGAAAGAGTCGTAAAAGATGACTTTGCGAATCATAATATTATTCAGAAACTAGAAATACTATTTATGTTTTTCATTTGTGCGCCTTTAAAGTTAAAGAAAAGTTAAAAAACTGTCACCCATCCTAAGTAGTACTCTATTTGTAGGGATTTTTGAACTCACCTAAGAAAGAGGTATATAATGTAACTCCATCGGGTACTCGGAAATCTTTCGTCAACATGATTTTACGTGTCTTCGATTCCATTTCCCTTGTTCAAATAACATCTATTCTTCTGCAAACAGATTCCGGAATATTGATTCGTAATCTACCTGACATTAAACTCAGTAACTTTTGGACAAATCAGTCCGACACCGGGAAATTATTAGACCGATTAGTACGGGAAAGAAGAGTACAATTTTTCAACTGATTCCATAAGATGCCGAAGAGTTTTAAATGCACTATTCATTGCCCAGAAACAAACAACAGGAATAGACCACATTTTGTTCAAAAACTGCTGTAAAATTTTAAAAATGACAGTTATTACTTTATTCCTCAAACATTTTATGTGTCCACCGTTGCCGGCTTTGATACAATACTGTTTTTGGAAGTCTCTCAGAAGGCGGTCACTTACCAACAAGTATTACATGTTTAAACAATGAGACACATGCTTTAAATTTGCTATATCCCGGAAAATCGCAGGTTTTCAAGCTTTTAAATTGAATTTTCTCATAGCTATACATTTGAAGCATAAAACGCTGAAGGATTTAAAAGGATGGAAATCTATACACTATAAAAATATTAAAACGAATTTAATAAAAGTAAATATGATCTAGACTTATAAATCATGAAGTTTTTAATTTAGTGAAAAAATTGTTAAGATTTTTTATCTTTGAGTCTTCTTTAAAAATCAACAAATGAAATGTATAATTTTAAAATTTCAAAACTTATCTATCTTTTAATTTTAAGAACCAGAAAAATATCTCCAAAGATCTTTTGAAGCTGTAAAATTAAGCAACAGTTCGGTATAATGTTACGAAAATGGAGAAAAACTTTAAACTGCGTACCAAAAAAAAAATTAAAAGAATTATATATATATATATATATATATATATATATATATATATATATATATATATATATATATATATATATTCCCTACTAGCTAACCTTACATTTCACTAATCATCAAGTGAAGGTCAGCTAGTTTCTGATCTGCAACGGGGACTAATTCCTCCATGACTGGGATGATTATGAAAAAATTTTTTTAACCAGTCATTTAATGATAATCAAGGAACAAGTCCTTTACCTTTTCTAACATTAGAAATATGGCTTTCTCACAATCAGCCTTATCTAAAGAACACGAATATTGATATTATTAGAAATACGATATATAAAAATGCGAGAAAAAATTATCAGTTCAGTGTAACGTACCCTATATCAAATTTAACAGATCGATATAAACTTTCGAGGACCACTTTAAAGCAGAGATAGCATGCAATTTAAGAGAAAAGATATGCGCAGATACGAGATTACCCTAAAATAAAGTGGTCATGAAATTTGCCCGCATGAAACAAGTTTTATATTTAAGGTCTCATAGCTTGTCACCAATTACACAACTGCCCCGATAGGTACAGACGCATGTATAAAAATACAAATATTTTCTAAACCGCTAAAATCTTTACATACTTACAGACAAGTAATGAATTGCCATAAAATATAAAATATGGAACACAAAGGACAGAGTTTAAAGCAGACAGATTTTATTTTCATTCATTTGATTCACAGTCTTGCTTAAAGTTCAAAAGCAATTTATTTTAATACAAAAAATTTAACCGCCTTTTTAAGATTTTTAAAAAATTTCATATTTGGAAACTATATTAATCAACACAAGAACGCATTTTTACCAACATCAATATGGATCTGTTCCTTATTATAAATATACGTGCGCCTAATTTCCCGTTACGTAAAAAATTTTATTTATATATTTATGTATTTAGTCAAACTATTGTGTTCATAAATAAATAGAGAAACGTATAAGAAGAAGTTTTTATGTTTCCAAATTAATTTTTACAGAGGAAATAATGTAACTGAATTTTCATACCTGTCTTTTTTGTGATATTAAAATACAGTTAGCACATTTTGAACTTATTAATGCTTCCAAACAAATATCAGTTTGCCTCTATTCTTTTTCATAAATGTACTGTGCACCCATTTTTATACTAGTTAAATAATATCATTGATTCATTTACTAAAAATATAGCATTCGCTGAAAATACAGTAGAAACAGACATATATATATATATATATATATATATATATATATATATATATATCTGTGTGTGTGTATGTGAAAGAACATTAGCTAATTTTAAGCTCATTAATTTCTATAATTTCTTCAGAGAAATAATCTAATTATATATTTTTTTAAATTGTCTGTTATTCAATATCAGAGAAGTGTTCACTTATTTTGAATGTACAGACTAATACCTTGAAGGGTATTAGAAAAAAATTGTGAATCTTTTCAATGTACATAATGTAACCCAAATTTTTTTCTATTGAAATTATAGCGTTTATATACAGACAAACAGATATCTGAAATAATTATTGGGGTCAGTTTCGATAGAGGTCTATTTTTGTTTCGAATCACAATAGATAGTGAAATAAACGTTACTAAGTTCGCTCGATAAAAGAAAGCATTTCTGAAAACAAGTATTCATAAAAGTATTCATTATTGCTATAGCAAAAATGCCCTATATTTCGCAAAATGGGGATGTTGTGCAATGATGTATAAGGACGGATAACTGTAAAGTATGCAGACAACTCTTGGCGATACATTGGCGACATTTTTTGCAGACTTGGCGACGATTTTCAGGTGAACTCATATCTAATATTCTGCTATATTAGTATTTATATAAGTTCTGTACAGGTTTATCCTAATCCAATTATTATTTTTTTAGCCCATTTCTATTCCAATTTTGTGCTGAAAAAAATATTCCTTGTTGAATATTCCTTGTTGAGACCAGGAAAGGGTAGTTTCTATTTTGTACCCCCCTAACTCTAAATTGAAAAAGTAAATAAACAAATGGCTTTATCTTGCACTAAGCCGAGGTTGTATATGCTTGTTATTATGTGGTAGATAACGTGAAACCTTTTTTTGCCAAGCGATTTCTTTTCGTGTGGATTATCGAAGGTGCTAAAGTATTGTGGTGCAAGTGAAAGAGGACAAGAAAGTGGTCTGAACTTACCGTGTCGATGTGCTGCTCAATGTGCGCCTCGCCTCCGGGGCAGCATTTATATAGAAGTGCGGCGGCGTACAGCTCGGAAAATATTTGCCCCACTCCTCAAAGAGATGGGAGCCTCGCAACGTGTTAAGCCAACACATCAAACAATGAAATACGTGTTTGCATTGTTATGAGGGGCTTGTTTGGAATGCAGCGCCGAACGATAAGCAGAAGCCCCCTCCTCTATGCAAAGCAAATATTAGCCGAATAGATGGCTCGAATAATTAAGGACTGACACGGTATCAATGTTGAATAAATATTAACCTTCTCTATTGTTAATGCGCTCGATTTGGAGATGGGCTGTGACTTCCTTTTCGGTCGCCTTTCGTTTCAATTAAAATCGAGCGGCGGTTGGAAAGGGAGGGCTTGTGGTATTCTCTTCTGCTGTTTGCTGTTTGTCTGGGGAACAAATTTCCAGAGCAGAGGAGCCAAACCTATGAAACTGCTATTTTGGACGAACGCTACAAACAATGTTATCGGTAGGAATTTTTATTTTGTCACTCTCAGCGATACGATTCGAGAAAACTTTCAAAAAAGATAATATCAGCAATCCTAAGATGGCGAAATCTAGGATTCTTCACTCTAGATTTCAACTATTGCCTGCACCACCCGAATCAACAATAAAACTTTTAAACTGCCATTTATCCCTATCACTCCAGGATCCCAGCGGGCCTATCGGATCTCATTAGACAACATTTTTAAAGCGAGCCGCGTAAACAGAGAATGCCCTACGAGGCAGCCTTATGTTGCCAACTTTCAGATACAATAAGACACATGAAATTATTACTATTTTGAGAAGTATTCGATGTCGTTTTGAGACATATCACCCTGGTCCTGTTGTCGTAGCAATCACAATATTCAGCAATAATATTCAATAGTTTGGCTATCTATCTGTATATATATATATATATATATATATATATATATATATATATATATATATATATATATATATATATATATATATATATATATATATATATATATATATATATATATATATATATATAATATGTTAAATATCATGCCCTCCATTCTAGCATTTAAATTGCCTTTCCTAAATCCAATCCCCAGTAATATTAATTTATCGCTTTAAAACTCTTAGCCACAGAACTTCCCATGAATCGCATACCTTTGCATTTCTGCACGTGTACATGTTAGAATTCAAGAGTGGGTTCGCATCGCGAGCCCCAAAATCTGCTGACCCTACAAATAATAGTCACATGTCTACTTCGCCCTCACGTTTAAGGTTGAAAGGTGATATTACTTCCGAGTCGTACTTCTGAAAGGATGCAATTTTGTCGCGCTAATAAACGATTCGGCCCGACTGCTTCTAAATTTAATTTTTCCTTTCAGGCTGAGTCTAGCTCCATCCATGAAAATATGAGAGAGTTTTTCCTTTCAGGTTATAATTTAAGGACGTGATGTAATGGGTATATTACACACACACATACACACACACACATATATATATATATATATATATATATATATATATATATATATAATTATGAATTTTATTTCAAATAAACATAAATTATTTTGAATACAAAAGATGGTAAGAATACCTCAATTTGAAATGAAGTACAGTGAGTCCTCCAGTTATGCGGATTCCTAGATACGCGGTTGTAATTTTCAACTTTAATACTACGATGATTGTGAAGAAAAGATGTGTTTTAATAGAAACGAAGGAGAAATTATTGATAAATTTGAATTGAAGATCTCCAGGGCAAACGCATACCGATAGGTCTGCTCTCCCAGACACTGTGATTATGTAGATGATGGTAAATTTCGACTTACGCGGAATGTTCTGGAACGTATTAATCGCGTAAGTCGAGAATTTACTGTATTGTAAAAGAAGAAAAAATATTGTTGTTGCAAATCCAGAAGCAAACTTCTATATAAAATATGGTAAAAGAACATAAAAAAATAATTTTATTTAAAAAATATAATGGGCCTTTCCTTCGGTTTTTTTTACAAGCAGCTAGACCTCTCTGGAAGTGTGAAATTAATGTAAACTATCTTTCGCAAGACACACATAGTATTTTAAACAGAAAGAAATTTGAACATAGTTTTTTTCCCAAAACATATTTTACTGAACATAAACTTACCAATTTTTTCCTTTTATCATCAAACATTGAGAAATTTTTAACTTCAAAACAAATAAAAAGTTATTCATCTTTTGAAAGTAATTATATTTTTAACATTCTTTTGTTGAGACTACACCTTTTGTGAAATGAAATAGGAAACTTGTACCTATTGAACTCATGAGTTAGTGAGAAAGTTAAAGCATTATTCAGCGGAACAATTAATTTCACCCTTGGTGTTAAAGATGCTATCCCCACCTGTGAGCATTACAACATCCTGACATAACCGCTTTCATCAGAGTCCATAAAAATGCAAGAAGTGTGTCGAATAATAGGGAAGATTATTTGGGACTTCCGACACAAAACGCTCTTGGCGCGAGCTCTTTGAGGTGCCGCTCGACACCCGCTGCGTTTATGGTGAGTCGTTTAGGATTAAAGATTGTTGTGGGCGGGTGAACAGGGATCACTTCTTATAAAAATTTTTGCTGCAGGTGCACGCTTCATCTCAATATTCTTTCTAGTTATTGTGCTAGGAACAAAACACGCGGAAGAGTCTTAAATTAAGATGACTCCTGCTAAGAAAGACTGGATTATAAGAATTTCTTTGAAATTTTCACAGTCTGGGATTAAGTTTATAGCGCTAGTCGACTCATCTTGAACAACTTACCCTCATCTCTAACTGCAGAATCTGGAACACGTAAAAGGCTATGGATCTCTCATTTTGTTTGAAACTTTTATAATTTCTCTATTGGTTACAGGACAACTAAAGATTACTCATGTAAGGTATGCTGAAAATTCTATTGACTTACAGGTAAAATTAATCTGTACAGACATAATAATATATGCATATATAAACTATATTGCCAAAAATGTTCGGACACATACGTCGAAACGTAAGTGCATTTATTTAAAAAAATGAATGTATTGTTCGACAACCTTTGGCTGCAATGACTGCCTCAAATCTTCTGGGCATGCTTTCTGTCATTGTCTGGCATTTGACAGTTGGAATAGGTCTCCATTCCTCGATTAAAGCCTCTGCCACAGAGCTATTAGTGGAGGGCGCTCTCACTCAGAGACGAATTCGGCAATCTACCTCGTTCCTCAAGTGTTCAATAGGACTGAGATCAGACTTTTTTTTTGGATAATGTCCCTGGGGGATGATGACATTACATCCCAGTCCGGTGTACATATGAATACAAGACATAGAAAGAGACAAATGACACAATCACAGAAGAATTTTATTGACAAACGATGACACCGGCGATGGACGATGGGTTGCAGCCCCCCTTTCTAGACGGGGCTCCATTTGCAGGCGGAAGACTGACCGGTTCCCCAGAATACAGCCAAGTCTTATGCGGGAATCGAACCCGCACCCCCAGCGTGGCAGGCTGATGTCTTTAACCACTTAGCCACTGGGCGAAGAGATCAGACTTTTAACCGGCTAAATGAATTTTTGTAGATTTGTTCTTGAAACCCGGCCATGCTGGAAGAAAACAGTCTGTACCAAAGTTTTGCAACGTTGTAGGAAGTGCACAATCATCTAAAATCCTTATGTACCAGTATTTAGAGTTCATCGTCATATCTCAGAGGTCATAGTTGAAGAAAAATCAATCAAAGGATTCAGTCCTTCATAGTAGAAATAAGACTATATTATCACAGAGCTCCCTCCGAATTTCACAGTTGAAACAATGTAGTTGGAAAGAAAACGCTCCCTGAACAAATGTCATATCCAGGCCCGCCCATCCAATTGCAAAAGTTTAAAGCATGATTCATCACTCCACGTAACCTTTTTCCACTCTTCTGTTGTCCACGAATAATGTTCTAAACATTACAGCAGTTTCTTTCAGACATTAGGTCGAACTTGACTTCGAACTTGAACCGAATACTTGTGTGCAACCGATCTGCCTTGTTATCCGATATGATGCATTTACCGACGAATTGTACGGGAACTGATATCAGTTCCTTTGGTTTGGGGACAACTCTGAAGCCAACGCTGATGCAGTGGAGGAGCGGTTCTTCTTTGAGTCTTCATTCTTAGAGTCCTTCTAAGCATCTCTTGCCTCCATCATCCAATTTGTGCGGTCTCCCAGGTTGGGATTGCACTCCAGTACTGCCGCCAGGTTTCCATTTTTCAATGAAATCTGCTACAGTTGATTTCAGGATTCTTAGAAGGACGAGAATTACGCGTTAAGACTGTTTGCTCAACATACTTCGTTGAAAATATGTAAGTTCGGCTTTGTGCATCATAGTAGATTCCAATAAATTTTTGTTAGGGTATTACGCTTATATGTACTCCCTAATACTGCCCATCTCCGTTTGCATATGCTAGTTTGCCTATATTTTCATATTTGGGGGTCTCCGACTATGTTTGGTAATATAGTGTGTATGTGTATATATATATATATATATATATATATATATATATATATATATATATATATATATATATATATATATATATATATATATATACTAGCTGAAAACCCGTACTTCGCTACGGAGTGCATTCAAATTTAATACAACGGTCAATGTATGCAATTAATGCCAAAAATATGTATAAATATATTTATAATAAATACAATGATCAATGTATGCAATTGATGTAAAAAAAACGAAAATATAAATATTTATAAAAAATCGTAACGGATATTTTTATAGACAAAATAATGTAGAAGAAACTATTCAAATTGAATCTAATAGGACATACTAAAGAATATAGTACAGTTAATATAGCACAGTTTGAGGAACATATCTTTTACTGTATTTTAATATTTTTTTGGACATTGTCCAATCGTCTGCCGTATTAGCAAGAAAAGAAAAATATTTTTTTGTCTATTTAGCTGTTATGCCCGTGACGATAAATTAATTTAAAGTACCATAAAAAGAAATCACGTGATCAGCATTTAATAAATTAAATTCTAAAAATTAATCTTTAAAAATTCACCAAAAATCAGAAATTAGAGATAAAGATTCGAAAATGATTTCATTTTAAAGGAATTTTTAGGATCTTTCTCGTGATATAAATTTTATAACCCTCCAATGATTATTTTAAATGCAAACTTAAAAAAAGTTACTAAAACAGCTTAAAAATTTAATTAAAAAAAATCTAAGAAGAAAAGAAGAATTTTTCAAAAATGTTTCTTAGTGCACCCCTACACGATTAGAAGAATCGCCATGCAAAAGCAAAATTTCAGCACTTTAGGTCCAGCGGTTTGGTCTGTGCGTTGTATGTCAGTCAGTGAGTCAGTCAGTTACGGAACTGTTTTATATATATAGATATATACAGTGCGCCTAAAAACTTTAAGGGCAGAAAAAATTTAATTTTTTTCATAAAGTTCAATTCAGGTGAAAAAAAGTATACTATAATGTGTATCATAAAGCTGAAAATCTAATAGAAATATCAACAAAATTTATCTTTAAGTATTTATTACGAAAATTAAATAATCATGCAAAAAACGCTATTCCCACCTGTGTAAAAACTTTAAGGACAGGAAAATAAAAACAATATAGTAATGAAGAAACAAATACTTAATTTGTTGTGCAGCCACCATTGCTTTTAATGATCGCAATTATTCTATCTTTCCCGGACGTTATTAATTTTTGGCACAGTTCGGGACTGGTTTTGTACCATCTATCTTCAATCGTAGGTCTGAGTTCTGAAGCTGGGGAAAAAATGCCTTCCATTTTTGTAAAGTCGTCTTTCTAGATCTCTCCACAAGTTCTCTATAGGGTTTAGATCAGGACTTCTGGGTGGCCATTGCAAAACTTCAATATTTTTCTTCTGAAACCAGAGTTTTGTCCTACGGCTTGTGTGGACAGGCGCATTATTTTGCTGATAAATCCATTTTCCCCTGCTAGAAGTGTTGTAACAGGTGAAAGATGGTCATCAAGAGTTTTTAGATATGCCTTTGAATTAACTTTTCCTAAAAGAAATACAAGTGACCCCACTCCGTTGAATGAAAAGCAGCCCCATGTCATAATGGATCCATCACCTAATTGACGGTTTGAGAAAATTTCTTTTTCTTTTCTCAAATCATGCCAATAATACTTCGAACCATCAGGATAATCTAAGCTCCATTTTTTTTTTTTCATTGGTGAAAATAACCTGCAGCCATTTTGTCGTCCTAAGTCATCACTTGTTTTGCAAATTGTAAACGCTGGGTTTTGTGTCTAGTCAGTAAAGGTGATTTACACAATTTTGCTGTGTATCGGAAATTCCCAGATCGAATAATTGTATTGCAGATTGTTTTCTTGCACACATTGAACCCAGATGTTCGTAAAATTTCTTTACTTGAGTATTTTCCAGTTGATGCTCTTCTTTCATCTCTGGGTGTTAAGGCTTTTGGTCTGCCTCCAGCAGATTTTTTTTTCCGTACTCGCCTTTTAACCTTAAAAAATTGTTGATGACAGTTTTAGATCTTCCTATCTTTTTTGCAATACACCGACAACTCATTTTTGTCAATGCAAAAAATTCAACAACACCTTTATCATATTCAGACAGTTTACTTGCTTTTGGCATGATTATAAAATTAACAAAACTCTCAATAGAAAACGTCAGAAAAATCACTATACACAGGAGTATTTAACGTGCAGAACAATAATAATTTTGCGTAACATTTCTATAAAAAAAACAGGGTGTCCTTAAAATTTTTACACAGGCGAAAATAGCCTTTGTTTGCATAATTATCATTTTTTCGCAATAAAAGCTCGCAGATACATTTTGTTGACTTTTATATTAGTATTTCAACTTATGATCAACATTAAATTTCTTCTTCAATTATCTCATTTTAAATTTATCAAAATTTTTACAATTGTTGGCTGTCCTTAAAGTTTTTACACTCACTGTATATACACTGCTGGCCACCCACATTGCAACACCAAGAAAGACAAGAGATATCACAACAAAATTTATTTTGTAGATAACATGTTGACCAAGTATCAAATGATTAAATTTATAGACTTCTGTGAAGTGTGGTTCCTGCCAAAATCAGTAGCCAGAGTAGCCACCATTGTTGGAGATCACCGCTGCCACACGCCTCGGCATTGATTCAAAGAGACTTTGGGTGAGTTCTTGGGGTACAACAGACCAAGCAGCTTCCACACGTTGCCAAAGTTGATCTGCTGTGGCAGCTGGGGATGGAATCTGGGTCAATCGTAGAGCAACCATGGAACACATGTTTTCTATCGGTGAAAGATCCGGAGAGCGAGGCGGCCAAGGAAGCAATTCAATCTGGCGATTGACGAAGAACCGTTGGACAATGCGTGCCACGTGTGGTCGCGCATTATCCTGTTGAAATATGGCTGTGGGCAAGCCCTGAAGGTAAGGAAGGACAACTGGGTCCAACACCTCGGAGATGTAGCGCTGGCTGTTTAAAGTACCGGCAATGAGTACTAGAGGTGTGCGAGAGTGATATCCAATACCGCCCCATACCATAATACCCGGTGCAGGACCAGTGTGCATAACGTAGCTGTTCAGCATCCTCTCTTCACGATGTCTCCAGACTCGAATGCGACCATCGTGGTGTTGCAGACAGAAGCGTGACTCGTCAGTAAAGACAATTTCATTCCATTCTGCCGTCCACATCCTTCTGCAATCGCACCATTGGCGGCGGAGACGTCTGTGGTTCTGCTTCAAGTGTAGACAAAGCAATGGACGTCTTGCGGACAGACCACTCTGCTGTAAAACGGCGTCGAATGGTACGCGCAGACACTAGATGATGCGTTACAGACTGCATGTGCTGTGCTATGGTTAGTGATGTGACTGAGCGATCCGTCACTGCCATGCGCACAATTTGCCTGTCATCACATGAAGTGGTGCGCTGAGGTGGATGCGATCGAACACGCCGGTCCGTCGTACCCTCCTGCATCCAACGATCACATATTCGCATTACAGTTGTTTGGTTTCGTCCAACACGACTACCGATTTCCCTGAAAGATAATCCACAATCTCCGTAGGCCACTATCCTTCCTCTGTCGAACTCGGATACTTGATCAAAAGATGATCGCTGTTTTCGACGAGGCATAATTGATCGTTTTTTGAAAAAACCACAAGAAAAACACAATTGCCGTACTTGAAATCGTCGAAATCTCCACGCCTTAAATAGCGCTTTGAAGTGGCGCCACAGGCGTGCGTGATGTGCGTCTGCGCTGA